>CM033643.1:145674366-145698355 GCA_019512145.1 Engystomops pustulosus
GGCAGGCCGTCTGTATACTACATGGCGGCAGGCCGTCTGTATACTACATGGCGGCAGGCCGTCTGTATACTACATGGCGGCAGGCCGTCTGTATACTACATGGCGGCAGGCCGGCTGTATACTACATGGCGACAGGCCGGCTGTATACTACATGGGGGCTGGCTGGCTGTATACTACATGGGGCAGGCTGGCTCTATACTACTGGCTAGCTATATACTGGGGGGGGGCTGTGACCAATGCATTTCCCACCCTCAGCTTATACTCGAGTACATAGGTTTTCCCAGCTTTTGGTGGTAAAATTAGGGGCCTCGATTTATACTCGGGTCGGCTTATACTTGAGTATAAACAATATCTATTTCCAAGAGCCTTAAAGGGAAGAATTGAACAAGAATAAAAATCCCAACACTGTTTCATCTGCACTTCGAGATGGGACTAATTGTACTTACTGCCGGTCACTTTATTTGTTAATAATGTAAACATCTGTTGAAGTTCTCATAAACTACCCCTGTTTCCCCGAAAATAAGACAGTGTCTTATATTAATTTTTGCTCCTAAAGAGGCGCTAGGTCTTATTTTAGGGGATGTCTTATTTTTCCATGAACAAGAATTTACATTTATTGTTGAACAAAAAATCAACTTCTCTAACATCCTTATAACTCTCCAAACTCTGAATAGGGATCTGCCCGTACCACTACTGTCTCCCTCTCAGAAAGATTCGTGTAAAATATCAAGGGAAAACAGTCTTCTCACTGCCCGTAGGAAGGTGGTTTTTAAATGGGCAGAATTAAAGGGTCTGTAAGGTCCGCCAGTTTAGAACCCTAAAGGGGAAACTCACCTTTATTTCTTCTTTTATATTTTCCTCTTTTCCAGAGAGAGGTGAAGGGGCTCTTCTGTGGGATAGCCAGGGGAGAAGAGTATTACGGTCACACTGTGTACATTATGGGGGATCATGGGAAAGTGGTGGGGTGGGAGTGTAGCGACTCAAGAAAAAGTGTCTTCTACTCCTTATCACGTGGTTTTTCCTCTCTGTTTTTTTTTCCTTCCCTCTTTCCTTATCTTCCTTGCCCAATATATAGTACTCTTCAATTATCTCGGAGTTACCAATGGAATGTCCGCGGTCTGGGGGAGAGAAAAACGACGTATGTGTGTGTTCGTGTGGTTCAGAGACCAGCTACCTGCAATAGTTTTTCTGTCACCCTCCTGGATGGAGATTTAGAAGCTAGGGAAGAGATCTGAATTTTTTGGACCGATATGTCCGGGTCCAGTACGTGGGGACAGTTTGGGATTCCCCTAAAAAATGCATATGCGAGCCTGTTGGCAACACAAAATTACCAAAAAAAAAGTACTTTGCTGAAAAAGAAGAGTAAATTAAATCTGAGGACAACGCACAAGACAATATAACATATCCCTTCTCAGATCTGCTCACTATAGCAGTTAAATAACCTAGACGGATTACTAATTACCATAGGGGAACAGTCTCATCACAGAGCTTCTTTGGAGGACAAAGTTATTATTGTGAAGCTGGTATGCCGGGAAAACCCTTGTCAGGATGATCCAAAATCAAGATGAAGTGAAATAACATCCCCACTGGTGGACAATGGTTGGAAAGTGTTGTTAGCTCTCACACTAATTCTATAAATGATGTGAGTTGTCGAATTTCTTTTTTTTCCACCCTATAATAACTCGAGCTAAAAAAATCGATCGACTTCGCTTTAAGAATATGAAGCCATCCCTCTCTCACCCCCTCAACTGTCTACCACGCTCTCAAAAAAAATTTAAATGCCCACTTGACCCTGGAAGAAATCACTGTCAAACTTTAAAATCCATCCCAGGAATTCTAGTCCTGGCTGGATTGGATGCCATTTTGAAGTATATAAAGATACAGCGAAGTTCTTCGGCCTCTACCTATTGGAGATGTTTAACGCTAGTATCTCACGTGGAAACTACCAGGATCATGAGGAGGCCCTAATAGTTTTCTAATCCCCAAAAAGGCAAAGAAAAGACAAAAAAGAGTCATAACACACCATTTTTCCTCCATTTCTTTATTAAATCCGATGTAAAATTTTTTTGTAAAACTTTGGCATTACGATTACTTAAAGTGCATCGGTGACCTTATCCACCCCTGACTAGGGCCGGGTTTATTCCCGGGAGAACCTCAGTGACAACCTGGCCGGTGTTCCTTATATCCAGTTGGGGCTTAGGGGGCGCTCCATCCTGTCACTGGACGTGGCTAGGCGTTTGATCAGGGTGGAGTGCCTCTCCCTATGGTCCTTTTGCAGGAATGGGACTAGGGTGACAATATATATCGTGGTTTCGACATGATCCGGAGGCAGGATCCGACTAATGACTTTGTCTCGGATAGATTTGTCTTAAAGAGGGACTCATCAGGGCTGCCCCCTCTCACCCTCTTGTTTTGATATTTTCAAATAAGCCCCTTGCATCATTAATAAGACACAATGACTCTGGTAGTTGGTTTTGGTTGTAAAGATAAATCTTACAAAATTCTGCTTTTTGGCAGATGATATACTGCGTGTCCTAGGGGAAATCGGACACCTCCAGCCCCAAAATCATGAAATTATCCAGGAATTCAAGAACCTATTCCTGTTTTGAAAAAATCCCATTGGGCACAAAACACGCTACTACTCTTAATCAAGTAAACAACGTCAATCAGTTTGGCCTTCAGTTGTGGAACACACATCTCCTATGGAATATCTAATGGGTGCGTATTTCCAATTGAACACATCGCAAGTACTCTGAGCAGGAACTAATTGAGCCAATGATCGCGGCCAAAATAACGAGCTCAGATCTCGGCTGGGTAAAAAAAATTGCCCCTAACCAAGCCAATAGAATCGGCCTATTAAAAATGGTGGTTCTGCCACAATACTATACAAACGCACTGACCGCCGCTCCGGTGTGTGTGGAGGATAACTTTTTAGGCTGATTGAGGAAGACCAAGTAATGAGCTCATCTGGGGGAAGAAAACATGTGGATAAAATTAGATTATCTAGATAAAAGTCCATAGAGAAAATGTGTCTTATTATCCCTAATTTTCGTTTCATGCTAAAGTGGTGCGGGACTTTCTCCGAAGCATTCACGTCGGATCACACGGCCAAACACATGGTCCACATGTCTTTTTTTGAGTATGCGAAACAGTCAATGAAGCTACGGAATACAAAAACCGTTCCTACTAAATGTAGAATGGTCAACGAGTGTTGAATATTTAAACTAGCGTCCGTAAAGGGCGCTCTAGAATTCACCCCACTGTGGTATAACAGAAACATAAAAGAACTGTTTTAAAAAACAGATGTAAATATGTGGTAGAAGTGGGGTCCAACGAAAGTTAAAGTCAAATTTTCGAAAGGGAACACTAAAATGTCACACACTGACATAGAAAAGACTTTTTGGGATGGGTAAAATTTTATTTTCACTATTTACAATTAATGATGCATCCAGGAAACAGTAGATAAAACATGTTTTCTGATACAATACCAAAAACCAGTGACAGAATTTTTTTTAACTGGAAGGTAAAAATTACCATTTCACAGCTATTAAGGTCTGCTCAAAGGAGCACAAAAAAAAGTAGTTTTTAAGTACTAGCACATTGGGAAAAAGATGGTGTACACCTTACACAAACACAATGGGAATGAAGTCCACACCAAATTTCGTCATGTCATCACTCTCTAAACACAAATCACAGAATGATCCAATTTAACTTCATTCTTAGACTAGGGTCTACACTCCTCACTGCTTCGCAAATGAGGAAGGAGAAACCTCCCGCATGCCCGAGTATTTGTGACCGCAGATTTCATTCATATAGGTTGTCTGCCCACACATCAGGGATTTCTGGCAGAAGGTCATAAAAAAAAATCGAACATTGTGTGGGCGGTTCAATACATGTTCTCTCGAGATGTTATCTTAAATGATTACATACGACAACGCCATTATCACCACCAGAAGCCAAAAGTTCATTATGATGAAAAATAGAAAATGAACACTTGGATAGATATGGAAGCACTGAACTGTCTATCACTTCTCCTCCGCTTTCTTTTTTTTTTTCTCTTCCTTCCCTTTCTTTTCCCCCCTTAGTGTGTCTCCGATCATCCGGTAATGGTAAGGGAAGGTTACTGGAGTTGGGAGGAAGGGATGGGGCTCCACCGGTAAATTATTTAACTACTGGCAAAAAAAAAATAAAAAAATGTTGTGCCCCCATTAATTAAGTAATGCTGTTTCCTCTGTAAATTCTTTTATTTTAATAATGAATATCCCTATTTAATGGCCTTATGATTATCTTTTATTACAGTGTCCCTACTTAACGAATTTACATACTGCCCCTTCCATGCATTTCATACAATGGACCCCCAGGAAGTTTATACTGATACTGCGCCCTCACATGACTTTTATATAATTGGACCCCATGAATTTACAACACACTGCCACACAATAGAATTTTAAAGAATGGGCCCCTTCATGAATTAACATACTGCCTGTCCTCCCCTCCATGCTTTTATACATTGAAGCCCCCGTGAATTTTTATAGAATGGGCCTCCTCTGGGCATTTGCCCCACCATTATCATATCATGGGCAATTCCATCCCTTACTAAAGTACTAACTAAGGACTACAGACCTTTGACAATATTTATATATTGTTTAAAAATAGTTGAAATTTTTTACGGATATCAGCTAATGACTGGCGGTGCAGGTGATGGGCTATTCGCGTCTCTGCTCAGTGAATTACAGAGCCGCTCCTACATGTCTGCGATGTCTTGTATGCAGTCTGCCTTCATATGTTCTCACACAGCAGTACACAACTCAAAGAATTTTGTTAGGTAGGCTGGCATGTAGGAGGAGGACGACATACAGGGACAGCAGTGAGCCCTAAGGTAGCCCCCAAAGCTGTCACCTACCAACTGTCCTCATGTCCCTAAGGTGGCACTGGACAACCGGAGGACAAACCCTCCCTTAGCTGAGGTATAACCTAGTAACCAGCATTAATACTGTACGCATTCACACAAGGGAAACACAAACAGACATTTACATGTCCTTAGCCGCATTCTGCAGACAAGATGATGCCGTAAGGATATTACACTAGTATTAATCAATACAACCTGCTCTGCACACATCGCCTTCTCACTAGGCTTTGACAATCTACGGGTCAGTGGGGTAACGTGGGGGAGGGTCAGAACAAGCAGCTGATAGAAAGAAGACTATTTACTTTACTAAACGTGTAAAGATATAATTGTGAGGTGTATAACTATATGTGTATATAGTTTCCTGTAATTGTCATCCCAGTAGTAGTGTTATAGTTAGGGTACATCTGTGTTGTACACTCAGTATGATTTTTTGGTCTGGACTGCTAATGACCGTTTCAAGTGAAAGTGCTCATTCAGCAGTTGGAGTGAAGGTCAGAATGCTCTGGCACAGTTCCCTCATCTCAGTGACTGCGAACCTTTAAGAGACCAAGTTCCCAACTGCAAACCAAAGTCTACGCTACCATTTTGCAAAGAGTGCCATCCGGCTATTGACCTATAATTAACCGACAATCCCCCTCTTATAAGGGACATATACTACTACTCTGCCACGATGATGACATTAACCAGTACACAAGATAATCCCACCATACTGATATAAACGCCCATATCACCAATAACTATCAACCTAATCAATAATATCACTAATCACCCAAATACAGTTGGGAACCTAGCCCCATCCACTGGGAGCAACTAAGCCCATCCACTAGGGGACACTAGCCCCAATCCACTGAGGGACACTAGCCCCATCCCTGTGGACACTAGCCCCCATCCACTGAGGAAACACTAAGCCCCATCCCCTGAGGGACACTACCCCCATCCACTGAGGGACATCTATCCCGCATCCACTGAGGGACAACTACCCCATCCACTGAAGGGACACTAGCCCCATCCACGGAGGACAACTAGCCCATCCAAAACTGATGGACACTACCCCTTCCACTGGGGACACTACCGCCATCCACTGAGAACACTGCCCGCATCCACTGAGGACCACTACCCTCAAATCCATGAGAACACTAACCCCCACACATCGAGTGTGGTTGGTACTGAATTACAAAGTTACAATGGAATCAGCCAGTTGAATTTCGATCAAATGTCCCTATATGACATCCGTCTGTGGCCATATATATATCTCCCTTGTCCCTGAGCTCTGGGCACCTGTGCCATGCTGTCAGTGAGGGCAGTGTAGTGCACCCCAGGGTCAATGGCAGCATGGCACCGCAACAAGACGGGAGAGATATGTCCAAGGGCAGTATATATGTGGCCATGGAAGCTTCATTACAGGGCAGTTTGTGACACTAAACAATAAGGACCTATATTTGTTTAGTGTCCCAAAGCGCCTGTCTGCTGCCTGTTGACAGTCTCCACGAGCAGCTCCTGCAGTTCCATCTCTCACCTTGTGTTTCCGGGCTGCGGGGGAGGGATTAAGAGAGTGTAAGGCAGCACTATTGAGCACAGAGCAGCCTACAGTGAGAGATATCACTGGAGCACTCGTCAGCTTTTCCTGCTGCCGAAGCTTCATTGATTCAGACATAGACGGCAGGGGAGATGGTGCATGTGCCCATGGAGAGAGGCTCTGCGTGCGCCTCCGTTGGCACGTGGCCATATGTTTCGCCACAACTGCCTTGCTGTGTCCAAAACCTAGGAAGGCCCTCCTACCTTAGCATAAAATGTATATGATTTTACATGTAGGGGCGATAGAATATAACAAGTTAGATCTCAGGCTAGGTAGATTCCAGCAGGATGGTATAGTATCTTGAATTGTTTCATGCTGTATAAAACTAGTTTTGGCCAGATAACTAAACTACGGAAAACACTTTAAATGTTTAGAATTTCTTTACTGAAAATAAATATAAGTAATAAGTATGATTTTTCCAGTGACTGGTTCCGGCAATCCTAGAGAAAGGGGCGTGTCCTTTTAGAATAATGGATTCAACGTCCATTGCTGCTTTCCTTACATAAGTAATCCCTGCCTCTGAACTACCGTATATACTTGTGTTTTTCAGCACAAAAAATTGAAAACATCATCTCGGCTTATAAACGGGTCAATAAACACAATAAACTTATTACTCACAACTCCGGTTGCCCCGATGTTATAGCACGGCTCCCCACTACTTGACATAATCATCGGCCATCACTAGTATGCATTCCTGCCGCCATAGCGCATACCTGGTCTCTGCCCGGCTGTTCCAGATGACCGAAGACATAAAGCCACACTGCAGCTGCGCTGAGGCAGCAGAGCCCCAGAGGGGAGTATATAAAAGGTTTATTTTTTTAAGTAGCTGGGTGGGCTGGCAGTATACTACTGGGGGCTAGCAGGCTGTATCTATAGGGATCAGTTGTATATTACTGGGGGCAGGCCGGCTGTATACTACATGGCGGCATGCCGGCTGTAACTACATAGGGCTGGCTGTATACTACTGGCGCAGGCTGCTGTATACTACAATAGGGCGGCTGTATACTACATGGCTCGGCAGGCTGCTTATACTACAATGGGGGCTGGCTGGCTGTTACTACAGCGGCTGGCTGGATACTACATGGCGGCAGGCTGTATACTACATTGGTCTGGTGGGGGCTGCTGGCTGTATACTACATGGGGGCTGCTGGCTGTATACTACATGGGGGCGGCTTTATACTACCACATGGCGCAGGCTTGGCTGTAACTACTGGGGGCTTGCTGGCTTTATCTACATGGGGGTCTGGCTGGCTATACTACTGGGGGCTGGCTGCTGTATAACTACATGGTGGGCTGGCTGGCTGTATCCTACCATGGGGGCTGGCTGGCTGTATCTACATGTGGGTTTGGCTGTATACTACATGGGGGCTGGCCTGGCGTATACTACATGGGGGCGCGTCTGCTGGTATAACACTGGGTGCTTGCTGTATATCTACATGGGGGCTGGCTGGCTGTATACTACATGGGGGCTGCTGGCTGTATATACATGGGGCCTGGCCTGTATCTACATGGGCGGGCTGGCTGAATACTAAATGGGGGCGGCTTGGCTGATACTACATGGGGGCCGGCTGGCTTATACTACATGGCGGCAGGCTGGCCTGTAGACTACATGGCGGCAGGCTGGCTGTATCTACATGCGGCAGGCTGTAGTCCTACAATGGCGGGAGGCTGGCTGTATACTACATGGCTGGAGGCTGCGTATCCTACACTGGCGGGAGGCTGGCCTTATACTACAATGTCGGGAGGCTGGCTGTATACAACATGGCGGGAGGCTGGGCTGTATACTACATGGCGGGAGGCTGGCGTATACTACAGGGGCTGCTGGTAGACTCATGGCGGCAGGCTGCTGTATTACTACCTGGGCTGGCTGCTGTATACGACATGGGTGGCTGGCTGTCTGTATACTGATACTACTGGGGGCTGCTGGCTGTATACACATGGGCGGCAGGCTGCGCTGTATACTCATGGGGCTGGCTGGCTGGTATACTACATGGGCTTGGCTGGCTGTAATACTACATGGCGGGAGTCTGCTGTTCTACAGGGGGCAGGCTGGCTATATACTACGGGAGCTGGCTAGCTCTATACTGGGGGGGGGGCTGTGACCAATGGCATTTCCCCCCTCAGCTTATACTCATTAGTCAATAGTTTTCCCACGTTGGGTGTAAGAATTAAGGGGCCTCGATTATGAACTCGGGGCGCTTATACTTGAGTATATAACAATATCCTATTTCCCGGAGCCTTAAGGGAAGAATTGAAAAGAATAAAAATCCCAACACCTGTTTCATCTGCACTGCGTAGATGGACGAACTTGGTACTTATTACGGCCGGTCCTTTATTTGTAATAATGGAAACGTCTTTGAGTCTCAGAAACGTCCCTTTTCGTCCCCGAAAAATAAGACGTGTCCTTATAATTATATTTTGCGCCTAACGAGGCCTAGGTTCTTATTTTAGGGGATGTCTTATTTTTTTCCATGAACAAGAATTTACATTTATTGTTGAACAAAAAAATCAACTTCTCTAACATCCTTATAACTCTCCAAACTCTGAATTTCATGCTGTATTTCTTGTGACTCAATTTCTATTAGAATCATTGGCCCCAGTCTCTCATGTTTAGTAAAAGCACTTTCCATAAATGACCCTTCTTATCCTGGTAGCTGCTGGTATCACATTTGCAGCACAACAGCCGGGGATTTACTTCCATGAATTCTTCCCCATGTCACAACCTTCTGCAGCATCTAGAAGATTTCTAAATACTAATGTATGGTGTGGGGAGCGCTGCTGCAATGACTTCCTCTAGGTCTTATTTTCAGGGGAGGCCTTATATTTCTAAGCCTGAACAAAATTGTACTAGGTCTTATTTTCGGGGAAGTCTTATTTTAGGGGAAACAGGGTATAACTAAAATCAAAGTGTAAATCAAAATCAATATAATTAAAATATTATTATTGAAAATGTTGAGCTGGTCTGTCCAATATACGTGTAACCTGTTGAATACACCTCCTTTATTTAGGTTGCTCTTTAACTTTCATTCTTTAGACTCTCATCAGTCCAGTTTGTTTACCACACATTTTATATACTTTAATATTTTTCCAAGCACCTCTCAAATACAGAAAACATGAATGGAAATAAATATATTGTTACTTCAGTGCCAAGTGTTCTTCTGAAATGTTAGATAATCTAAATTAGACAAAGAAAAAACGATTTGCATAATACATGTACATTTTGTGTGGGAGAGAAGAAATATGTTGCCGTCGTTAATGAGCCAAATTAGTTCATAAATAACTTTGACGTCCAAGTCTTAGTTTCGCTAGTATATTTTCTTTTCCAATGAATATTATATGTTGTAAGCAGTTAAGGATGTTCCTTGGAGCTACCATTTGATTCATGTAAGGGAGAGTAAACACTTGAATGGGTGATATGAAGGCGTCATCCACAATTATGAGTCATTTATTTTGTTAATAAGCATTACTGAATATGCTTTTGTTTTATTAAAAAATATTATTTTTGAATGTAGCAAGCAGATTTGTTACATATGGAAGCATTTCTTATAGAACCTATACCTATAGCACCCAAAGGAAGTTGTATGGCAACTCTAGAAGGCCATGTATCCTATCATTGCATCAAGCTGTAGAGGTATGTTTGGGGCCCAGATTTTGGAAATGACACCTGGTTTCCCGTATCAGCTTTACGTTTGATGATCTGGCATTGCCACCTTACAAAGTATACTTTACTCAAACTAGTTGTCACTCAATATTGTACTAAAGAAATTTTGGAAATTAATGGTCGACTAATTAAAGGGGTTGTCCGAGTTCTTGAAAAAAACTAAAGATGGCCGGGAGAGGGCTGCTTAAAAAAATAAAGTCCTACTTACCTTCCGGTGCCCTCCGGTATCCATTGCTGCTGTCACTCCGGTCCGGGCGCCATGTAAACAAACATGGCCGCAGGGATCTGCCCGTACCACTACTGTCTCCCTCTCAGAAAGATTCGTGTAAAATATCAAGGGAAAACAGTCTTCTCACTGCCCGTAGGAAGGTGGTTTTTAAATGGGCAGAATTAAAGGGTCTGTAAGGTCCGCCAGTTTAGAACCCTAAAGGGGAAACTCACCTTTATTTCTTCTTTTATATTTTCCTCTTTTCCAGAGAGAGGTGAAGGGGCTCTTCTGTGGGATAGCCAGGGGAGAAGAGTATTACGGTCACACTGTGTACATTATGGGGGATCATGGGAAAGTGGTGGGGTGGGAGTGTAGCGACTCAAGAAAAAGTGTCTTCTACTCCTTATCACGTGGTTTTTCCTCTCTGTTTTTTTTTCCTTCCCTCTTTCCTTATCTTCCTTGCCCAATATATAGTACTCTTCAATTATCTCGGAGTTACCAATGGAATGTCCGCGGTCTGGGGGAGAGAAAAACGACGTATGTGTGTGTTCGTGTGGTTCAGAGACCAGCTACCTGCAATAGTTTTTCTGTCACCCTCCTGGATGGAGATTTAGAAGCTAGGGAAGAGATCTGAATTTTTTGGACCGATATGTCCGGGTCCAGTACGTGGGGACAGTTTGGGATTCCCCTAAAAAATGCATATGCGAGCCTGTTGGCAACACAAAATTACCAAAAAAAAAGTACTTTGCTGAAAAAGAAGAGTAAATTAAATCTGAGGACAACGCACAAGACAATATAACATATCCCTTCTCAGATCTGCTCACTATAGCAGTTAAATAACCTAGACGGATTACTAATTACCATAGGGGAACAGTCTCATCACAGAGCTTCTTTGGAGGACAAAGTTATTATTGTGAAGCTGGTATGCCGGGAAAACCCTTGTCAGGATGATCCAAAATCAAGATGAAGTGAAATAACATCCCCACTGGTGGACAATGGTTGGAAAGTGTTGTTAGCTCTCACACTAATTCTATAAATGATGTGAGTTGTCGAATTTCTTTTTTTTCCACCCTATAATAACTCGAGCTAAAAAAATCGATCGACTTCGCTTTAAGAATATGAAGCCATCCCTCTCTCACCCCCTCAACTGTCTACCACGCTCTCAAAAAAAATTTAAATGCCCACTTGACCCTGGAAGAAATCACTGTCAAACTTTAAAATCCATCCCAGGAATTCTAGTCCTGGCTGGATTGGATGCCATTTTGAAGTATATAAAGATACAGCGAAGTTCTTCGGCCTCTACCTATTGGAGATGTTTAACGCTAGTATCTCACGTGGAAACTACCAGGATCATGAGGAGGCCCTAATAGTTTTCTAATCCCCAAAAAGGCAAAGAAAAGACAAAAAAGAGTCATAACACACCATTTTTCCTCCATTTCTTTATTAAATCCGATGTAAAATTTTTTTGTAAAACTTTGGCATTACGATTACTTAAAGTGCATCGGTGACCTTATCCACCCCTGACTAGGGCCGGGTTTATTCCCGGGAGAACCTCAGTGACAACCTGGCCGGTGTTCCTTATATCCAGTTGGGGCTTAGGGGGCGCTCCATCCTGTCACTGGACGTGGCTAGGCGTTTGATCAGGGTGGAGTGCCTCTCCCTATGGTCCTTTTGCAGGAATGGGACTAGGGTGACAATATATATCGTGGTTTCGACATGATCCGGAGGCAGGATCCGACTAATGACTTTGTCTCGGATAGATTTGTCTTAAAGAGGGACTCATCAGGGCTGCCCCCTCTCACCCTCTTGTTTTGATATTTTCAAATAAGCCCCTTGCATCATTAATAAGACACAATGACTCTGGTAGTTGGTTTTGGTTGTAAAGATAAATCTTACAAAATTCTGCTTTTTGGCAGATGATATACTGCGTGTCCTAGGGGAAATCGGACACCTCCAGCCCCAAAATCATGAAATTATCCAGGAATTCAAGAACCTATTCCTGTTTTGAAAAAATCCCATTGGGCACAAAACACGCTACTACTCTTAATCAAGTAAACAACGTCAATCAGTTTGGCCTTCAGTTGTGGAACACACATCTCCTATGGAATATCTAATGGGTGCGTATTTCCAATTGAACACATCGCAAGTACTCTGAGCAGGAACTAATTGAGCCAATGATCGCGGCCAAAATAACGAGCTCAGATCTCGGCTGGGTAAAAAAAATTGCCCCTAACCAAGCCAATAGAATCGGCCTATTAAAAATGGTGGTTCTGCCACAATACTATACAAACGCACTGACCGCCGCTCCGGTGTGTGTGGAGGATAACTTTTTAGGCTGATTGAGGAAGACCAAGTAATGAGCTCATCTGGGGGAAGAAAACATGTGGATAAAATTAGATTATCTAGATAAAAGTCCATAGAGAAAATGTGTCTTATTATCCCTAATTTTCGTTTCATGCTAAAGTGGTGCGGGACTTTCTCCGAAGCATTCACGTCGGATCACACGGCCAAACACATGGTCCACATGTCTTTTTTTGAGTATGCGAAACAGTCAATGAAGCTACGGAATACAAAAACCGTTCCTACTAAATGTAGAATGGTCAACGAGTGTTGAATATTTAAACTAGCGTCCGTAAAGGGCGCTCTAGAATTCACCCCACTGTGGTATAACAGAAACATAAAAGAACTGTTTTAAAAAACAGATGTAAATATGTGGTAGAAGTGGGGTCCAACGAAAGTTAAAGTCAAATTTTCGAAAGGGAACACTAAAATGTCACACACTGACATAGAAAAGACTTTTTGGGATGGGTAAAATTTTATTTTCACTATTTACAATTAATGATGCATCCAGGAAACAGTAGATAAAACATGTTTTCTGATACAATACCAAAAACCAGTGACAGAATTTTTTTTAACTGGAAGGTAAAAATTACCATTTCACAGCTATTAAGGTCTGCTCAAAGGAGCACAAAAAAAAGTAGTTTTTAAGTACTAGCACATTGGGAAAAAGATGGTGTACACCTTACACAAACACAATGGGAATGAAGTCCACACCAAATTTCGTCATGTCATCACTCTCTAAACACAAATCACAGAATGATCCAATTTAACTTCATTCTTAGACTAGGGTCTACACTCCTCACTGCTTCGCAAATGAGGAAGGAGAAACCTCCCGCATGCCCGAGTATTTGTGACCGCAGATTTCATTCATATAGGTTGTCTGCCCACACATCAGGGATTTCTGGCAGAAGGTCATAAAAAAAAATCGAACATTGTGTGGGCGGTTCAATACATGTTCTCTCGAGATGTTATCTTAAATGATTACATACGACAACGCCATTATCACCACCAGAAGCCAAAAGTTCATTATGATGAAAAATAGAAAATGAACACTTGGATAGATATGGAAGCACTGAACTGTCTATCACTTCTCCTCCGCTTTCTTTTTTTTTTTCTCTTCCTTCCCTTTCTTTTCCCCCCTTAGTGTGTCTCCGATCATCCGGTAATGGTAAGGGAAGGTTACTGGAGTTGGGAGGAAGGGATGGGGCTCCACCGGTAAATTATTTAACTACTGGCAAAAAAAAAATAAAAAAATGTTGTGCCCCCATTAATTAAGTAATGCTGTTTCCTCTGTAAATTCTTTTATTTTAATAATGAATATCCCTATTTAATGGCCTTATGATTATCTTTTATTACAGTGTCCCTACTTAACGAATTTACATACTGCCCCTTCCATGCATTTCATACAATGGACCCCCAGGAAGTTTATACTGATACTGCGCCCTCACATGACTTTTATATAATTGGACCCCATGAATTTACAACACACTGCCACACAATAGAATTTTAAAGAATGGGCCCCTTCATGAATTAACATACTGCCTGTCCTCCCCTCCATGCTTTTATACATTGAAGCCCCCGTGAATTTTTATAGAATGGGCCTCCTCTGGGCATTTGCCCCACCATTATCATATCATGGGCAATTCCATCCCTTACTAAAGTACTAACTAAGGACTACAGACCTTTGACAATATTTATATATTGTTTAAAAATAGTTGAAATTTTTTACGGATATCAGCTAATGACTGGCGGTGCAGGTGATGGGCTATTCGCGTCTCTGCTCAGTGAATTACAGAGCCGCTCCTACATGTCTGCGATGTCTTGTATGCAGTCTGCCTTCATATGTTCTCACACAGCAGTACACAACTCAAAGAATTTTGTTAGGTAGGCTGGCATGTAGGAGGAGGACGACATACAGGGACAGCAGTGAGCCCTAAGGTAGCCCCCAAAGCTGTCACCTACCAACTGTCCTCATGTCCCTAAGGTGGCACTGGACAACCGGAGGACAAACCCTCCCTTAGCTGAGGTATAACCTAGTAACCAGCATTAATACTGTACGCATTCACACAAGGGAAACACAAACAGACATTTACATGTCCTTAGCCGCATTCTGCAGACAAGATGATGCCGTAAGGATATTACACTAGTATTAATCAATACAACCTGCTCTGCACACATCGCCTTCTCACTAGGCTTTGACAATCTACGGGTCAGTGGGGTAACGTGGGGGAGGGTCAGAACAAGCAGCTGATAGAAAGAAGACTATTTACTTTACTAAACGTGTAAAGATATAATTGTGAGGTGTATAACTATATGTGTATATAGTTTCCTGTAATTGTCATCCCAGTAGTAGTGTTATAGTTAGGGTACATCTGTGTTGTACACTCAGTATGATTTTTTGGTCTGGACTGCTAATGACCGTTTCAAGTGAAAGTGCTCATTCAGCAGTTGGAGTGAAGGTCAGAATGCTCTGGCACAGTTCCCTCATCTCAGTGACTGCGAACCTTTAAGAGACCAAGTTCCCAACTGCAAACCAAAGTCTACGCTACCATTTTGCAAAGAGTGCCATCCGGCTATTGACCTATAATTAACCGACAATCCCCCTCTTATAAGGGACATATACTACTACTCTGCCACGATGATGACATTAACCAGTACACAAGATAATCCCACCATACTGATATAAACGCCCATATCACCAATAACTATCAACCTAATCAATAATATCACTAATCACCCAAATACAGTTGGGAACCTAGCCCCATCCACTGGGAGCAACTAAGCCCATCCACTAGGGGACACTAGCCCCAATCCACTGAGGGACACTAGCCCCATCCCTGTGGACACTAGCCCCCATCCACTGAGGAAACACTAAGCCCCATCCCCTGAGGGACACTACCCCCATCCACTGAGGGACATCTATCCCGCATCCACTGAGGGACAACTACCCCATCCACTGAAGGGACACTAGCCCCATCCACGGAGGACAACTAGCCCATCCAAAACTGATGGACACTACCCCTTCCACTGGGGACACTACCGCCATCCACTGAGAACACTGCCCGCATCCACTGAGGACCACTACCCTCAAATCCATGAGAACACTAACCCCCACACATCGAGTGTGGTTGGTACTGAATTACAAAGTTACAATGGAATCAGCCAGTTGAATTTCGATCAAATGTCCCTATATGACATCCGTCTGTGGCCATATATATATCTCCCTTGTCCCTGAGCTCTGGGCACCTGTGCCATGCTGTCAGTGAGGGCAGTGTAGTGCACCCCAGGGTCAATGGCAGCATGGCACCGCAACAAGACGGGAGAGATATGTCCAAGGGCAGTATATATGTGGCCATGGAAGCTTCATTACAGGGCAGTTTGTGACACTAAACAATAAGGACCTATATTTGTTTAGTGTCCCAAAGCGCCTGTCTGCTGCCTGTTGACAGTCTCCACGAGCAGCTCCTGCAGTTCCATCTCTCACCTTGTGTTTCCGGGCTGCGGGGGAGGGATTAAGAGAGTGTAAGGCAGCACTATTGAGCACAGAGCAGCCTACAGTGAGAGATATCACTGGAGCACTCGTCAGCTTTTCCTGCTGCCGAAGCTTCATTGATTCAGACATAGACGGCAGGGGAGATGGTGCATGTGCCCATGGAGAGAGGCTCTGCGTGCGCCTCCGTTGGCACGTGGCCATATGTTTCGCCACAACTGCCTTGCTGTGTCCAAAACCTAGGAAGGCCCTCCTACCTTAGCATAAAATGTATATGATTTTACATGTAGGGGCGATAGAATATAACAAGTTAGATCTCAGGCTAGGTAGATTCCAGCAGGATGGTATAGTATCTTGAATTGTTTCATGCTGTATAAAACTAGTTTTGGCCAGATAACTAAACTACGGAAAACACTTTAAATGTTTAGAATTTCTTTACTGAAAATAAATATAAGTAATAAGTATGATTTTTCCAGTGACTGGTTCCGGCAATCCTAGAGAAAGGGGCGTGTCCTTTTAGAATAATGGATTCAACGTCCATTGCTGCTTTCCTTACATAAGTAATCCCTGCCTCTGAACTACCGTATATACTTGTGTTTTTCAGCACAAAAAATTGAAAACATCATCTCGGCTTATAAACGGGTCAATAAACACAATAAACTTATTACTCACAACTCCGGTTGCCCCGATGTTATAGCACGGCTCCCCACTACTTGACATAATCATCGGCCATCACTAGTATGCATTCCTGCCGCCATAGCGCATACCTGGTCTCTGCCCGGCTGTTCCAGATGACCGAAGACATAAAGCCACACTGCAGCTGCGCTGAGGCAGCAGAGCCCCAGAGGGGAGTATATAAAAGGTTTATTTTTTTAAGTAGCTGGGTGGGCTGGCAGTATACTACTGGGGGCTAGCAGGCTGTATCTATAGGGATCAGTTGTATATTACTGGGGGCAGGCCGGCTGTATACTACATGGCGGCATGCCGGCTGTAACTACATAGGGCTGGCTGTATACTACTGGCGCAGGCTGCTGTATACTACAATAGGGCGGCTGTATACTACATGGCTCGGCAGGCTGCTTATACTACAATGGGGGCTGGCTGGCTGTTACTACAGCGGCTGGCTGGATACTACATGGCGGCAGGCTGTATACTACATTGGTCTGGTGGGGGCTGCTGGCTGTATACTACATGGGGGCTGCTGGCTGTATACTACATGGGGGCGGCTTTATACTACCACATGGCGCAGGCTTGGCTGTAACTACTGGGGGCTTGCTGGCTTTATCTACATGGGGGTCTGGCTGGCTATACTACTGGGGGCTGGCTGCTGTATAACTACATGGTGGGCTGGCTGGCTGTATCCTACCATGGGGGCTGGCTGGCTGTATCTACATGTGGGTTTGGCTGTATACTACATGGGGGCTGGCCTGGCGTATACTACATGGGGGCGCGTCTGCTGGTATAACACTGGGTGCTTGCTGTATATCTACATGGGGGCTGGCTGGCTGTATACTACATGGGGGCTGCTGGCTGTATATACATGGGGCCTGGCCTGTATCTACATGGGCGGGCTGGCTGAATACTAAATGGGGGCGGCTTGGCTGATACTACATGGGGGCCGGCTGGCTTATACTACATGGCGGCAGGCTGGCCTGTAGACTACATGGCGGCAGGCTGGCTGTATCTACATGCGGCAGGCTGTAGTCCTACAATGGCGGGAGGCTGGCTGTATACTACATGGCTGGAGGCTGCGTATCCTACACTGGCGGGAGGCTGGCCTTATACTACAATGTCGGGAGGCTGGCTGTATACAACATGGCGGGAGGCTGGGCTGTATACTACATGGCGGGAGGCTGGCGTATACTACAGGGGCTGCTGGTAGACTCATGGCGGCAGGCTGCTGTATTACTACCTGGGCTGGCTGCTGTATACGACATGGGTGGCTGGCTGTCTGTATACTGATACTACTGGGGGCTGCTGGCTGTATACACATGGGCGGCAGGCTGCGCTGTATACTCATGGGGCTGGCTGGCTGGTATACTACATGGGCTTGGCTGGCTGTAATACTACATGGCGGGAGTCTGCTGTTCTACAGGGGGCAGGCTGGCTATATACTACGGGAGCTGGCTAGCTCTATACTGGGGGGGGGGCTGTGACCAATGGCATTTCCCCCCTCAGCTTATACTCGATTAGCATAGGTTTTTTCCCATCGTTTGGTGGTAAATTAAGGGGCCTCGATTTATAACTCGGGGCGGCTTATACTTGAGTATATACGATATCTATTCCCGGAGCCCTTACAGGGAAGAATTGAAAAAGAATAAAAATCCCAACATCTGGTCATCTGCACTTGCCGTAGATGGACGAATTGTACTTACTTACTGCCGGTCCTTTATTTGTTAATAATTTAAACATCTTTGAGTTCCTCAGAAACGCCCTTTTCCGCCTCCCCGAAAAATAAGACGTGTCCTTATAATTATATTTTGCGCCTAACGAGGCCTAGGTTCTTATTTTAGGGGATGTCTTATTTTTTTCCATGAACAAGAATTTACATTTATTGTTGAACAAAAATCAACTTCTCTAACTCCTTATAACTCTCTCCAAACTTGAATTTCATCTGTTTCTTGTGACCAATTTCCTATTAGAACCATTGCCCAGTCTCTCATGTTTAGTAAAACACTTTCCATAAATGACCCTTCTATCTGGTAGCAGCTGGTATCACATTTTGCGCCAACAGCCGGTGATTTACTTCCATGATTCTTCCCTCTTCCACAACTTCTGCAGCAATCTAGAAGATTTCTAAATACTAATGTATGGTGTGGGGAGCGCTGCTGCAATGACTTCCTCTAGCTTAATTTTCAATGGGAGCCTTATATTTCTAAGCCTAACAAATGGTACTAGGTCTTATTTTTCGGGGAAGTCCTTATTTAGGGGAACAGGGTATAACTAAATCAAAGTGTAAATCAAATCAATATAATTAAAATATTATTCTTGAAAAATGTTGAGACTGGGTCTTTCCAATAACGTGTAACCTGTTGAATACACCTACTTTTATTTAGGTTGCTCTTTAACTTTCTTCTTTTAAGACTCTCATCAGTCCAGTTTTGTTTACCACAAACATTTTTTTTTTTTTTATATACTTTAATATTTTCCAAGCACCTCTCAAATACAGAAAACATGAATGGAATAATATATTTTTACTTCAGTGCCAAGTGTTCTTCTGAAATGTTAGATAATCTAAATTAGACAAGAGAAAATGCGATTTGCATAATACATGTACATTTTGTGTGGGAGAGACGAATATGTTTCCAGTCGTTCATGGCAAATTATTCATCATATAACTTTTGACGTCCAAGTCTTGTTTCGCTAGTTGTCTATTTTTCTTTCCAATGACTATTATCTGTTGTAAAGCAGTTAAGGATGTTCCGTGGAGCGTCGCATTTGATTCATGTAAGGGGAGTAACACTTGAATTGGTGATCATGAGGCGTCATCCACATTTGATCCTTTATTTTTTGTAATAAGCATTACTGAATATGTTTTTGTTTGATTAAAAAAAATATTATTTTGAATGTGGCAAGCAGATTTGTTACATATTGAATTCATTTCTATAGTAACCATACCTATATCACCCAAAGTAAGTTGTATGGCAACTCTAGAAGGCATGTATCCTAATCATTGCATCAAGCTGTAGAGGTTGTTTGGGGCCAGATTTTGGAAATGACACCTGGGTGCGAGGGAGAGGCGGAGGGAAGTACAAAGTGGGACGTAGAGAAAAAGGAAATAAGGGGAAATAAAAGTTATGGGGCGGAGGTGAGAGGGGAGGGCGGGGATGGATGGCTTCCCATCAGCTTTAACGTTTGATGATCTGGCATTGCCACCTTACAAAGTATATGGATTTAGTGGAACAAAGTTGGAAGTGGAAGAGTAAAGAAGTAGACAGATGTAAGGGCGTAAGGGTCGCAAATGCTTTACTAACAACTAGTTGTCACTCATATATTGTACTAAGACATTTTGGAAATAAATGGTCGACTAATTAAAGGGGTTGTCCGATTCTAAAAAAAACTAAAGATTGCCGGTAAGGGCTGCTTAAAAAAATAAAGTCCTACTTACCTGCCCGGTGCCCTCCGGGCTCCGGTATCCAGTGCTGCTGCTGTCACTCACTACTACCGTCCCGGCGCCAGTAAACACACATGGCCTCCGAGCAGCGCTGGACTCAGCTTCCGGCCGACCGACAACCTTTCCGGCCCCCCATATACACACGCTGTGTATAGGGAACGGAAGGCGTGCCCCTTCCACGCCGTCCGGAAACTGATCCTCGCGCTTCTTCCGGTTAGCCATGTTTGTTTACATGGCACCCAGAGCGAGCAGCGCTGGATACCAGAGGGGCACCGAAAGGTAAGGTAGGGCTTTATATTTTTGTAAGCAGCCCTCTCCCCGGCCACTTTTTAGTTTTTTTTCCAGAACTCTCAGACAACCCCTTTAATACATTCACACACACAAACACTGATGCTTAAAGAAGTGGTCACTCAATATTGTGCTAAAGAAAATTTTAAATATGTATACTTTGGGTTGCTGAAATCTTGTTTCTGTGATTTCCTGGAATGGAGTTCTTGGACATTCGCGCTGGATGCTCCAACACAAATCAGCCATAAGAGCCATAGGTCCATAAAACATGGTACTCTTCACATCAACATCTCATAAACTAGAAAGGGAAATGGAAGTATTTTTTTGGAATCAGCAGCTCAAAAACTCAGAATCGGCGATAACTCTAGGCAACCACAGACTTTCTTTTTTATTTGTTGACCAGTATTAAGAGGTATTCCAGAAGCAGCATAATTCATAATCCAACAAATGGGTCCCTTAAAATATAAAAGCTTATATTAATTATTTGTATTTTACATTTGTTCCTTCCCTTAGCAGAAAAATGGTGCAGGTAGGTGATCTGGTAGGTGGGGGGACCCCTCCATATGTACATAAAAGGATGCCATGTAAACTCTGGGCTTCATTCCCCTGATGAAGTCACTGTGAGTGACGGAACGCGTGGGGTGGCAACGCCTTTACCCTGTTTGCTCTGGTGTCAGCTCTTTTTCAGTAGCCATGACTGCTCTAGACCGAGATACTGGTACTTTCATAAGGAACACTTTGTCTTGGTTACTTTGAATTGATTTTTGATCCATGTTGTATTGACATATGGTATGCATTAACTGTTTACATGTCTATATCCAATTTAATGTGTCATACTTATTGTTGAGCTCACACTGCTTTGACTTGTGCAATCAGGGGTCGAGTGTTGGTGATTTTATTGTATTCACCGCACTGAGTTTCTAGTGTCTTTGTTACACTTTTTTAAGTGATTTTATATTGTGTGTCTGGTCTTTTGTAACTAATAAAGTTCATATTTTCAATTTACTTTTGGGTTGTTATGGCACATCTTTCTTGGGAATTGTTCATGAGTTGTTTACAGTGTCCATACACCCACCATTAATACTTGGCTCTGCAGGATCCCTCATTTGTTTGTATCCAAATTTTGCTTTAATGTCATTGGTTATCAAACATTTGTATGACTTATGAAAATCTGTAAAAAATCCATAAAACATACAGTTGAAAAAAAAAAAGGAATTCTGCTGAGGATTTTTAGCAATCCACCATAAAATACAGGGAGTCTGATCAAATAGCAGCTAGTGATACTGTAGTGTTGTGTCCAAATTGGATAATCTTTCATCTGTAGTAAATAAGTGACCTGTCACTTATTGCTACGGATCTGGTGCTTAAATCACCCTTGGCAATGTAAGATTGGGATTACTGCAAGGGTAAATGCTGCAGCCATTCTGCTATGTGTAGAGATACCCTAAAAGACCACACACGCTCTGTTGGGGATTCTTTGCTTATTAGTTACTGTCAATATCTCAAAAAAGCACCAAGATATGTACAGTGTTAGCCTAGACTCAATGCAGACACAGAGAAAACAGGAATGTATCAGTAACAATATGCTACACAGCGAGTTGATTTCACAATAAATGTGCCCCTCTCTATAGCTCTGTGCTTTCTTCCTCTTCTCCTTCCCTGGACCGTTAAACCATTGGTGATACTGATTGTTCATATAGTAAAAAGGGAACGTTTGTTTTCTGCTGAAGCTGCTGCAGTGGTTAAAGGCAATTCCTACTTCACTGCTAAATATACCCTCGGGCGGCCATCCTTCCCAGGCAGATTGTGAAGGATGATGAACCCATCCTTTGCTAGACAACTGGCTGACGGGCCGCAGAGCCTGTTGCTGAAAAATCTGAAAACTTACTTCAATTAGTACTTGAAAAAATCCAATAGTGGATTTAGTGCATACTAAAGTAAGCAGCTCCTAGTGCCAAAACAGACGCAGCAGTGTTATATGCTAGCGTTATCGGAAACCTCCCATAATGCTAACAAACACTGCCACACAGGGCCGGATTAAGGTTGGTGGGGGCCCCTGGGCGCAAAATCTGGTGGAGGCCCCCACTGATTGTAGCGTGCACACACGTCCTCCTGCTCACTATCCACTATCCCCGCAGTAACACCGCTACATACAGCCGCCTCGCCTCCAGTAACACAGCTACATACAGCCGCCTCGCCTCCAGTAACACAGCTACATACACCCGCCTCGTCCCCAGTAACACCGCTACATACAGCCGCCTCATCCCCAGTAACACAGCTACATACAGCCGCCTCACCCCTAGTAACACAGCTACATACAGCCGCCTCCCCCCCAGTAACACAGCTACACACAGCCGCCTCATCCCCAGTAACACAGCTACATAGAGCCGCCTCATCCCCAGTAACACAGCTACATACAGCCACCTCATACCCAGCAACACCGCTACATACAGCCACCTCATCCCCAGTAACACAGCTACATACAGCCGCCTCACCCCCAGTAACACAGCGACATATAGCCGCCTCCTCCCCAGTAACACAGCTACATACAGCCGCCTCATCCCCAGTAACACATATTGACTTTCTACTGCAGAAATATAAACATAAAATAACATATAACTTTGAAGAGCAAAACATCTATCCATAATATTACATTCTACAAATTAGAACATTGAGAAGTGCTGTCACTTGAAAATGTTCTATATTCATGCCCTGTCTTCATATCTAGAGGGATAAAACCACATATATGAGGATTAATCCCTTGCTTCCTAACCCTAAGAAAATTGATTGCAAGCAAAAACATTAACCTTGTGAGAAATGTATCAGGGGAATTGATATTTCAATTAGCACTCATCAGTACCGGAGCGTTCCCTGACTCAGGCTGCAGCGCTCATTAGCTGAAAGAAATGGAAATGGTAGAAGTTTAGTTAATGAACCAACGCCTGCTTCCAGAGAAATACCAAGAAGAATCTCTGCAAAATATACAAGCCTGGATCAGGTCACCCCTATGGCATCCTATGGACCTGCATTACCACAAGTCATTCCTATTCATTAAAGGCGTATTCCAGGTTTTTTATCCTTCGGAGAGATGATCACTATAAGATCAGAGTGGCTGAGGTGAGATGCTAGAATGAATGGAACTTCAGCTTCACATGTGTGTATCGCGTGTATTTGTCATATGGCCCGTTTGCTATTATATGAAGCTCAGATGCAAAACCAAGTACTATAGCTTCTGAACAATGTATTTCCCTGTGCATGGTAAAGAGTGAATAGGCCACAGTGATAAATCATAAATCCTGCAATACTCCTTTAACCCCTACAGGACTCAGTTCTTTTTCGTTTCTGTTTTTTTTTCTTTTAAAGGGAACCTGTCACCAGGAGACCCATTTTTATCACTCCCCCA
>CM033643.1:145702410-145739587 GCA_019512145.1 Engystomops pustulosus
ACGCTTCTTACTATAGGACGCACCCCAGATTTAGGCTTCCAAAAAAAAGGAAAAATATATTTTTCACCAATTAAAATATCCCTGTTGGTCGCACTAAAGCACAGCACACACAGACATACATTTACACACTTAGCACTGCATCATCCATCCACATACACACTCGGCTCACCTATACACACTCAGCTCACCTATACACACACACGTCCCCCATTCCCCTTCTTCTTACCCTGTCCCAGGGAAGCATGGGATCTGTGGTGATGTAAGAAGCATGTGATCAGTCACATGATTCTGACATCACCGCAGGTCCTGTAGGACATCGGGGAGAGCAGTACGGAGGCTCCTCTCTGGGAGATCGGGTGCAGCTCTGTGTCAGGGCATCACCCGATTTCCATTACAGGGGTCAGGAGGGTCTGGCAGCGCTGGATCCTCCTGACCCCTGGTCTATAAGACGCAGGGACATTTTAGCAAGATTTTTTCTTGCTTAAAAGTGCGTCTTATAGTCCAAAAAATACAGTACCAGTGTTATTTTACTTAACACTGTATGATGCTCGAACTACAAACTGTATTGAGAATGCACCTATAAGATATTGTTGGATGATGCTGCAACTGTACAGAGCCTGCGCCTTTAGGATGATGCTTGAATGAAAAACTATACTGAGACCATGCATTGAAGGGGTATTTCCATGAAAACAAGTTTCTTAAATATACTCAGGACAACAAAATAACACACTCATAATTCAATTAACAAAAATCCAGCATTTCACAGATATTATTCCGACCTGTCTATCAGTCCTGGCGTACACACTTTCAGTTGCCCTTGGCTTCCGACCCTGGATCTTCTGACTTTAGGATCGTCAAACATCTTGCCTGATGCTGTGGACCTGAGCTTCTCTCTCCCTCTGCTCCCTGCAGTGTCCCTCACCCTGCATTCCAGGACGAACTCACACTGAAACACACTCACTTGCTGACAGCAAACAACAGCAGCAAAAGGAGAGCTACAAGCTACATAAGTTCTTTATTCGGGAAGGAGGAGGGAGGCACATCAAATCTGATAGTGTGTCTGGCAAACAGAGATGTAGCAGAGCTGAGCATGCAATATACATCTCATGGATCTCATCGTCTCTCATCTCTGATCTGTCTCATCTCTCTTTCTATGTGTCAGATACTAGTACAAAGTTCATAAGGTAAATGAAAGTGTATATAAGCCACATTGATCCATATTGTCAGCACACAAGATGGATCATAACATGTCTGCTTAGAGAGGCCCCACCCACGCTGAATTTTACACTGACAATCACTGAGTGATAGGAGCTAAAACAGCAATAAAACTGAGTAAAATTGTAAAGTAAGGGGGTTGAAAATAATCTTTATTGTGTAAACATCACTAGGGAATTGAAATTTGATAATTTGCTTTCATGAGCAAACCCTTTTAAGATATTGCTGAAGTCTTATCTTTTAAAGTATTGCTCTACGACGCTGTAAGTGCTAATAGTACCAAGTCTAGCTCTGCATTGTAGCATCCCATCAGTAGCTTCATGCAGTTCTTCACAATGCCCTAAAATTATTTCCAGATTAAATAATAATAATACATTATTTCAGTTTTCAACATGTCCCTAATCACAGCAGCCTCCTTGCCCTACCTAAGTGCCCTAAAGGGGCAATAGTTAGTTTTTGTTTGTCTGATTGACCATATGAAGAGCAGTATCTCTCCCATGTTTTTATACAGCATAGTCACATGTCTGGTTATAAACAATCTACCTGCCAGGACCTTGGTCTTATACTCATGACTACTATCATAAGGTCCTGGCAGGGTGATTGTTCATGGACAGATAAAGATCATCTTACCCTCCATCGGCTGCCATTGTATGGTCAAGAACGTCTAACTGATCAATTTACATATCAAGAAAGTGGTGCAGTACCCTTAAAAGATCTATAGTGGTAATTCACCTAATATTTTGCTGCCCCCACTTACACACACATTGCAAAAGACATGAGGTAAAGTGGTCAACCCCTTTAATTGCTGGGAAGCTCATCAACCAGCTTGCATCCTCTTAGTAACCACAGTCAGCCTGAACATAGCTTTGATTGGCCAGGTAAGACATGTGACTCTGGTGTAATCAACCCCAGCCCCGTTAATCAACCAGTTTGCTGTGTTTTCCCTGAAGACGATCCTTACAGGAGTCGTGGTTGCCAAATCCAACAAATATGGTACGGACCCAAATTTGGCGGTTCAGACCTGCTCATCACTAATTTTTTGCAAAAAAATGGAGAGAAGGGTACCTGTCCATTGTCCAGAATGTGAATTAATAATTGAAGCCTGCAATGCATGAGACACAAGAGCCCAGTCTGATTTTGTGTGAGGTCATCTCTCCTCTATGACTGGTAAGAACAGTAGCTATTAAAAGTTTAGCGATTTCCTTCCAAATATGATCTTTGTAGAATTGTATAAGTAATATCTATGAATAACATATAGGTTGGCTGAATTGTTATACTACACCAATGGGTGAATATACAGCAAAGGAACCGTTTCCAGGATGATTCATATAATCCTCAAGGCTCCAATGCTACCACCCATCAGAGTGGGAGAACTTGTGGCCTGTGCTGCATTCACATTTTCATTACTTTGTACAGCTTTCACAAGCAAATTAAGGTCAAGCACATTTTCACAGCATGTTGTCTTATTTTCTTGGTGATCTCAAAGGGACAGCTAATGCAGACCTTTACAGCTGCCACTGCGTATGCTTTACAATTCTATTCTGTTTACCACAAGCCATAGTGATAGAGAATGAGGCAGCCGTTAAAGGTAAACTATTCCAAATATCCTGAATGTGTCGAATGTAATAATCAACATCAGAGCTCAGAATGGACAATATTTGTATCTACGAGTAAGAAATAAGTGGAAATATGGTAATTATTTATTCCTTGCCTTTGTATATATTATCTAATACATGATACTCTGCCCATTGGGACTTGTAAACTTTGACTTATGGACTGGATACAAGTTATCTTTAAAAAGTATATGTTAGCATACACACGAATGTATGCCACCCAGCTATGCACAGAATGGTGAGCTATTGCTGTGCTCACCATACCAAGCCCAGGCACCATAGCCGTCTATGGGGAACGTATACATCCCCCAGACAGCCGTGTGCATGAGCTACAAGTCCAGCTCTTCAATACCAACACTTTTCCTGCACATCTAGTTCCCCTAACACCTTTTTGGGCACTTCTTTGGCACATAATTAGACCAACGAAAAGCAAGTCCACCAACTTCTAAACCCCATGTTTTCTGATGCTCATTTATTCTTCTTATGGTGCGTCTAAAAAATATTAAGGCAGCGTGCCATAATGTCACATATACAGGTAGTTGTGGGGGTACATTGATGGTATGGAATGGAGGTTTGTTCTTAAGTTGATTTGTATGTAAGTCGAAACTGTATATTTTATAATGGAAGTTCTAGACAATTTTTTTTCTTTTGCCCCAGTGACAATTGGAGTTTCAAAATTTTTGGTGTAATTGGACCAAGAATTATCAATAAAGCTTCATTACAGACATCTTACAGCTGATCATTGCAGCCTGGGACTATAGTAAAGCATCCAGAGAGCTTCACCAGAGGTCACAGTGGGCAGAGGGGTCCGTCTGTAACTATGGGTTGTCTGTAAGTCGGGTGTCCTTAAGTAGGGGACCGCCTGTAATGTCACAGTGCAGATAACAGCTACAAATTGGGTACCAAAATTTTAGCGCTTCTCAAAGCTAATTTGGACCACTTGTGCCATTTTTGATAGTACAGACATGACATAAGATAGCAGACTAAAGGGGTATTCTCATTTCAGCAAATTTATTTTATTGTTTGCATTATGAAAAATTACATGTTTTTCTAAAATATTTTCTGTAGCAATTCCTTATGGTTTTCTAGATCCCTGCTTGCTGTCATGCTATAGAAAACTTCTATGTTTACTTCCAGTGGACAGAAATCTGTCCATGATCACACAGGTGAACGGATCATTAGTATAATAGTGATTAATCAGAGCTGTGTGATATAATGAGCTGTGCACTTGTGTGATCATGGACAGATTTCTGTTCACTGGAAATAAACAAAGAAGCTTTCTACAGAAGGACAGCAAGCAGAGATCTAGACAACTGTGAGGAATTGTAAATTGTATATATAGAAAGTATATTGGAAAATTATAAAACTTTTCATTAAACAAACAATAACATTTCTTTGTTCAAATGGGAACATCCCTTTAAAAGAAACCTACCACCACGGATCTACCTATTAAGGCAGATCCGATGGTAAGCTCATCAATTGTTCGTAAGGATAGCCCTTTTTAGGGCTAATCCTTTAGTCCCCTGTATATTTTGTAATCTTTAATTGTCGTAATATGCAAATTTACCAAAGAGGCTACTGGGGCGTGGAGTTGCCGGAGCTGAGGCTATACGGCCGGCCACTCCACACCCCAGTAGCCTCTTTGACCCTCCTACTCAGACACATTCAGCGTGCAGCTACAAGGAGCTGTACACACTCGTCTGTGCATGCGCTGAACACAGGCTGATGGCTGTGTGTTCTTAGCTCCGAAGGAGAATCAAAGAGGCTCTCATTTAGCAGGATTTAATAGATTGTCCCAAATGACAGGCCAGGGAGCCTCTGTCATGGCAATGATGTCACAAAGGTGGTTCTCATGCAATTGCTGTAGTGCGGTTTTGGATCAGATTGTTATAATTGTTGGAGAAGCGAGCATTAGAATTTATACAACATTATGGCCCACATTTTGTAAGGCGCTTGTCTTACAAATCGCTTATTGCTCCCTGCATTGTCACAGGTTTCAAACGTATTGGCGTCCTGAGGACATCAATACAGTAGAAAGAAGGAGATATTTGGATTATAATTGTAGCTACCCTTTAAGGTCTACTTAACAGCATGAATCAAAGGCCCAGAGAAGGGGCTACAATGATAATCTGTTCATACCTCCTTGCTCCTCACTTTAAAATACAGCTGAATAAGGCACAGCCTGGGCTGCCTGTGACTGCAGGAGGAAGTCTTGAGTCCTGAATGACTGGGTAATGGCCTGGGTGCCCACAGAGAGGGCTCCGAGTGCCATCTCTGATCTTTAATTGTCGTAATATGCAAATTTACCAAAGAGGCTACTGGGGCGTGGAGTTGCCGGAGCTGAGGCTATACGGCCGGCCACTCCACACCCCAGTAGCCTCTTTGACCCTCCTACTCAGACACATTCAGCGTGCAGCTACAAGGAGCTGTACACACTCGTCTGTGCATGCGCTGAACACAGGCTGATGGCTGTGTGTTCTTAGCTCCGAAGGAGAATCAAAGAGGCTCTCATTTAGCAGGATTTAATAGATTGTCCCAAATGACAGGCCAGGGAGCCTCTGTCATGGCACTCACAATGATGTCACAAAGGTGGTTCTCATGCAATTGCTGTAGTGCGGTTTTGGATCAGATTGTTATAATTGTTGGAGAAGCGAGCATTAGAATTTATACAACATTATGGCCCACATTTTGTAAGGCGCTTGTCTTACAAATTGCTTATTGCTCCCTGCATTGTCACAGGTTTCAAACGTATTGGCGTCCTGAGGACACCAATACAGTAGAAAGAAGGAGATATTTGGATTATAATTGTAGCTACCCTTTAAGGTCTACTTAACAGCATGAATCAAAGGCCCAGAGAAGGGGCTACAATGATAATCTGTTCATACCTCCTTGCTCCTCACTTTAAAATACAGCTGAATAAGGCACAGCCTGGGCTGCCTGTGACTGCAGGAGGAAGTCTTGAGTCCTGAATGACTGGGTAATGGCCTGGGTGCCCACAGAGAGGGCTCCGAGTGCCATCTCTGGCACCTGTGCCATAGGTTCGCCACCACTGTTATAGGGGGACTGTATATAGTTCATGCGGGGGCTGTATATAGTGATTACTGGGGGAGCTGTATATAGTGATTGCTGGGGGAGCTGTATATAGTCATTGCTGGGGGAGCTGTATATAGTCATTGCTGGGGGAGCTGTATATAGTCATTGCTTGTACTTTTCTAGCAGCTGCGTGGTGACTACAGTCGCATCTTGCCTAATGGGAGGGGCCCCTGGAAAGAGAGTCCCCGGCCCGCCCCACCACACTTTGGAACATGTGGCGCGCCTTGTCTCTAAATATATGATCACTCAACTCTGCGTCACCTGATCCGTCACACTCAGAGGATTGGCTGTGAGCGCCACGCGCGCTGCCGCATCCCTAAGCCAGTGCTGGGTGTTTTTCATATATTTGAAAAGGTCACATGTTTTCCAAAGGGGTGGGGGCGCTCCCTTTCCACTCCTCCCAAAAGGCAACTGCCTAGTCCCCCACCAGATGCTAGATGAAATGTACAATATAAATATCTTTTTTCTGTAAAACCATTTTATACAAAACACACTTTGGCATGTAATGGACTATTCTCATGTGTGACGGGGGAGTGCTAAAATGGGTCTACTGTGCAGTTCCCTTTACAAGGCAAGACGCAGTGCTTTTTAGGTCTACAAACACATGCAGTTCAGGGAGATTTCTCCTGATGTCTTGAAATAAGTTTAAAAACACAATTCAACTGATTCATGATCATAGCTTTATTTTATTAACCACAGCAGACTTTCATAACAAGTTTTGTTTTTCTTCTTCTTCTCCAACTTTGTCATCCTTTCCCCTATAACGGATTGGTAAAAGCAAAAAATACCTGTCAAGCCTATTATTTTTTATTTTCTTTTTAAACATCAATATTTCACACATGGCATCTTTGGCGTCTGTAGTAAGAGCAATGACAGACAGATGTTGTCTCCCTTATTAATACCTGATGTAGTGAGCTCCCCTGAAAAAAATATTCTGGGTCTTGTTTTCTTGAAACTCTATAGTGTGTGAAGTTTTCTCTTTGTATACTATAGCTATTAGCATGGAAGTCGTGGCTAAAATGTTCCGTGTCCTTATAGGTACGGGGCACAGAGCCAGTTCACCTCTGCATGTGAGATGAACGGTCAGTTGGAAATCCGTACATTGATCCTGTGTCACACACACGTCGAGGTGTTAATTCTTTAAACCGCCTTAATGACCGCCCTATCGGATTCTACGGCGGTCATTAAGTGTACTTCTTCTGCGCACGCCTTTATCGGCACCGCGTCAGAAGAAGATTCGGGACATCGTCAGTATAGTGCGGTGTCGGGCCTTTGATATCACAGCCCATACCTCGGCACTAACACCCTGGATCCACGGAAAACTCCGATCCCGGGTGTTTAAAAAAAAAAACAACAGAACCCCTTTACACAACACACGCCGCGGTCCAATCCATACCGCTGCGTGCACGTGTGTCCCCCTTGGATCGACCCCCCGGTGGTGCTTACCGGGGGACCGATCACCTCCGCCGCTGCCCCCGGGTCCCGACGATTTAACCCGAGGCGGTCGGACTCCTCTTCTTCGCTGGGTTCCCTGCCTTCCGTCAGGACCCGGCTGTAATAACTGAGCAGTCGCGGCAAGCTCAGTTACTATACCTTTACACTGAATACAAGTGTATTGCAGTGTAGAGGCTTGAATAGTGACGGATGATTGCTTATTCAAGCCAAAAATGGTGGAAATGTAAAAAGTTTAAAAAAAAAATTAAAATTTTATAATATAATTAAATCATATAAAATAAAAGTCCCGAGCATAATCGCCCCAGGAACCATAAAAATGCCTATACAGTAATAAAACACCAAACATACATATTTGGTAATCACCGCATCCGTATTAATCGTGTACATAAATCTAAAATCAATATTGTCACCCGCTCGTGAACACGTAAACAAAAAACTCGTAAACTTCCCATATATACAATTGTTTTTTCATCAAACAAAACCCATCACAAAAATGTTTCTAAAAAGTGATCCAAAAAGTTACTTCCCTAATATGATACAACTGAAAAGAACAACTCTTTCCGCCAAAAATAAGCCCTCAACCAGTAAATCTACCACAGAAAACTACAGAATTATGGCCCTGAAAGTTGTCATAGTAAAAACAATGCGATTTTCTCCTATTGGTTTTGCTCAGGAAAATTACGCAAAATAGAAAACTATAGAATTGGTAATCACCGCCAATCGTAGTGAAGCCAAGAGATCAGATAAAATATTAACTTTTACGTATAACGGTGAGCTGGGAAAAAAAATGCTAACAATTCCAAAATAAAATTGATGATTTTGTTTGTGTCCCCCTTGAAATATTTAATAAAATCTCAGAAGAAGCTTTTAGACCTCAACTCCCCAAAAAATTTATCTATACTTGTATCTCATCCCATAAAAATAAGCCCTCATATGGTTGTATTATTACCAAAAATATTAAAAATTTATAGGTCGAAATGGTGCCAATACAAATCTGCTGTGACTGGGCGCCTCCATTCATTCTCTACTAGGCTGTGCGCCCATACATAAGTTTTACTAACCACCCATATGGGGGTATCAGTACAACTCGGAGGAATTGGGGTACAAGCGTTGCAGTGCGTTTCATCATTAATTTATTCTGAAATTTCAGTTTTGGCTAAATGAATGTGTTTTCCAAAAAATTCAATAGTTTTCTAAATCGCAGGTCCATATTTTTTAACCCAGTGAAACCACTTAAAGGTTTTAATATAGCGTTAATAGAAGTTGTTTTTACATACGTTGCAGGGTGAAACTTTCTATAGCGGGGTCTTTATGGGTTTGACATTATTTGCCTCTCAATTCACTGTGAAAGCTGAGTTGCCCTCAAAATGTGATTTTGGCAATTTTTCATAAAATAAGAAATCGTAGCACCAAAAGTTCTGCACTCATAATCATCGCAGAGAAAAATTGACGGAAAGCATAAATTATCATCCAACATAAAGCAGATATTCTGTAATGTTAATTATCAATGCTTTTTGGTAGTTTACATCTTGTCTGGAACGCAGAACATTTCAAAAACTTGGAAAATGAAGAATTTTTTAAGCAAACTTTTGCCAAATTTTCACTTTTTTTCAGAACTGAATGCAAAACATTATCACTTAAATTTTATAACTAACTTGTGTCACGATCAACATTCTCAGAAATCACCGTGATATGATTAAAGCGTTGCCGAAGTTATAAGCAATTATCATGAGACTCGTCAGATTTGAAAAATCGAGTCTGGTCTTGAGCGAAAACTAGTGTCTGTGATAAGGGGTAAATGCCGCATTAAGTCGTCACTGTGGCATTTAAATGGGCTGCAGGAGATTCCTTGGCTTGATCAGTGCCCCCGCATGGTTTTCACAGGGGTATGGTGTCGTTGCTAATGGCTAACCCTAGGGTCGGAGACTGTCCGTCGTAATTGCCTGTAAGGGTCCTGTCACAGACTGGAACTTACATGCAGTGTGTAGGCTTGTAATGGAAAAAACCTAAAATGGAGTCGAAGATACAACTGTCTGCCTTGTTCTGTCACCTTATTTCCACTGTGAATGACCCAAATGAACATATTTGATCTGCATAATATTTTGACATTTTATCTCATTAATTTGACATATTCCTTATCGCTAATTTCACACCCTTGTTGGGATGCACCTATCTTCTGGATGCGTCCCCATCTCCTGGGATGCTTCCAATTAAAACTGGCATCTTTTATGGATAACATACCATTAGGAGAATACATGAGAGAAAACATGTGCAATACATATTTTTTCATAGAGTTTGGGTGACGAACAGACATGGGTAGAAACTTTCCATACTATCCCCCGTAGCGGGGGGATTTGAGCGAAATTGAGAAGCTAGCTATTGACTGATGCTTACTGCTTGGTACTTGTGGACGCCTCAAGACCTGTGATACGCTGTCATACCTGGTCATTCTACTGCTTGTGATAGTCCGTGAAGACCCCTACCTGCCGGAATGGTCCTCACTATGCTGGACAGAGTTTGTAAGTTGATAAGCCATGAAGATTTTGATGGCCGGAGCTCATCATGAAAGTGACAGTGTTGTGAGTACTAATGCTTTTGATATTTAGCGCTCTTTATATAGTTTTTGTATTACAATAATGCTTTTAAAAGCATTGTGACTAATATTTTTCTTTATCGTATAATCACGAGAATCCGAAGAAACCCCTAGTCACTCTTTGTAATACATTCAGTCTATGCATCAGGCATAGCGGTCAGTGCAAACACGCCTGCAATACACCAGTATTGCAGGGTTATACTGACAAGATTGACCGTTATTTGTTCATGTTCCATAGCGCACAAGTAAAAAAAAAAAAAAGTTTTAAAAAAAAAAAAGTGTAAATGAAAAAAATAACTAAATAAATACATAAAACCCCATAAAAACACTCACATCCATAATGACCTAACAATAAATCTAAATCCATTATTAAACCTTATTATAGATTTTTTTTTTATAAATAAGGATTTAATTGTCAAAATTCGTAAACATAAGCAAAATATAGAAATTTGGGTGTAATGCAGTAATCATATTTGTTACTGACCCTGTAGATAATCTAACATGTTATTTAGGGATATGGTGAATCAACCCCAAAAAAGAAAGTCAAAATGAATCATTACACAAACCACTCCCAAACCACTCCACAAAAGGTACTACATGTTCAGCAATGGACATAGCCATTACCAATACACCTGGTAAAAATGCATCTCATCTGAAAATAATAAGCCTCGCATGGCAACATTAATAGAAACATATACGTTATAGCTCAAAAAAGTGTTTCCATGAACACCTAAACCACCCCAGTCTAAATGCAAAATGGCCCTTCTTCCCTTCTGCACCTCACTGTAACGCCCTACAACAAGTTAATCGTCCACTGTGGGGTGTCTCCTATAATAGGGACACATTGTCATTACAATATTTATCTTTTGTATGTTAAGGTGTAAATGAACATGTTATGACATAATCGGTCACGCATTCTAAATTTTTTTCCCCTCTCATTAATATTATTATGAATCTCAGGGTTACCAATCATCCTAAAAGCAGTTTCTGATAGTTTAAAGGGTGGTGCAGATAAGCTTTGAACATTGGCTGATATATAGGGGGTTTCTAATATTATATTAATTTCAAATTCCATTAAAACAATATGATCCCCAAAGAGTCATTCTGCAATCTTGTTATAAACAATAAAACGGAATACCTACAATATTCGTTTTAATCATGTGATATCAAAATAAATTAACGCATTATATCTTTAATATACTTATTAAAAACGTAAAGCAGACATATGGGAAAATGTTATATTTAAGCAATTTTTTATTTTTTTTAGCATAAATGCAAAACTTATTCGAGCCGAATAACTGCTAACATGAAGTACACCTTCACAATTCTGGATCATTGCTGTGATATTGAAAGCATTCACAAGTCCAACATGTCCATAAAAAAAAAAACAAAAAAAAAAAAAAAAAAAAAAAAAAGCAAAACAATAATAGCAAAAAATGCGGCTCTCCTTAAACGGGGTATTCTTGTCTTAGAATGTTCTTCACAATGCAATTTATTATCTTTGCATGTATATCCATTTCTTTAATTAGATGTTATTAAAAAATGTATCTTTTTTGAAGATTTCTCAGTAAAGGTATTCATATGGTCCCTTAAAATAACTTGTCGCTTGACATGACCACCTCTGCTGGAGTTATAGCACAAGAGAAGAAACAAAAGGTTTTTGATAGAAATGGCCACAGCGATGCTGCACAGCCTATCTGTGGTAGATGAACAGCTGAAACTTCAGGTGGTCATGCAGGGCTGCAATCAAGGGTAAGTCTGGCAAACCGCTGCGCAGAGTGTGGGGTGGATCATATCCGAGGAAGCTATGCATCGTTTCCAAGGTACAACGTTTCTACCTTAGATGAGAATTATGTTCACAGGACAATATTTTGGCATTCAATTTAGAATTTGGTTCTGTGGAATTTGACTATTTCAAGTAACATTCAGGACATGAGGTATTGCACCCTCTACGCAACTTGATTCATACCCGGCAAAGCCAAGTCTAGTCACATAGAATCCATTCCTGGTTCATAACAGAACACGAGGATGTGGCAAGGTGAATCCTCTTTATTTTAACTTTTGGTTATATACCATATTTTTCGGTACTATAAGACGCTTCTTACTATAGACGCCCCCCAGTTTAGGCTATCCAAAAAAAGGAAAAATATATTTTTCCGCATTACAATATCCCTGTTGTCTGCACTGAAAGCACAGCACACACAGACAATACATTATACACACTTAGCACTGCCTCATCCATCCACATACATCAGACTCGCTTCACCTATAGCACACTCAGCTCACCTATACACACACACGTCCCAGCATTCCCTTCTCTTACCCTGTCCAGGGAAGCATGGGATCTTGTGATGTAAGAAGTCATGTGATCAGTCTCCCCAAAGGTGATTCTGACATCACCGCAGGTCCTGTAGGAACAAATCGTGGAGAGCATTAGCTGAGTGCTCCTCTCTGGGAGATCGGTGCAGCTCTGGTCGGGCATCACCCCCATTTCGCATTACAGGGTCAGGAGGGTCGCAGCGGCTGATCCTTCCTGACCCTGGTCTTATATAAGACCTCACCCTTCTTCATGGACATTTAAGCAGATTTTTTCTTGTCTAAAAAGTGCGTCTTATATCCAAAAATACAGTACCAGTGTTATTTTACTTTAACAGCTGTAATGCTCGACATACAAACTGTATTGATGAATGGCCCTCTAATCTTGTCTGATGATGCTGCAGACTGTACATAGCCTGGCGCCTTTAGATGATTCTTGAATGAAAAACCTATACTGAGCCATGGCATTAGGTATTTCCATGAAAAGCAATTTCTTACATATACGTTCATGGACACCGAAAATAACAACACTTCATAATTCATTAACAAAAAATCCTAGCATTTCAGCGTATTATTTCGCGACCTGTCTATCAGTCTTGGCGTAACACACTTTTCAGTTGCCGTCTTGCTTCCGACCCTGGATGCTTCTGACTTTAGAATCGTCAACATCTTGGCCTGATGCGGTGGACCTACTCTAGTCTCTCGCTCTCTGCTCCTGCAGTGTCCCTCACCCTGCGCATTCCCAGGACGAACTCCACTGGAACACACTCACTTACTGACAGCAAACAACAGCAGCAAGAGAGGAGTACAAGCTACCAAGTTCTTTATTCGGAAGGGGGAGGGAGCCATAAAATGCTGATAGTGTGTCGGCAAACAGAGATGTAGCAGAGCTGAGCATGGCAATATACATCTCATGGATCTCATAGTCTCTTCATCTCTATCTGTCTCATCTCTCTTTCTATGTGTCAGATACTAGTATCAACTTCATAATGTCAATGAAAGTGTATATAAGCCACATTTATCCATATTGTCAGCACACAAGATGGATCTCTAACATGTCTGCTTAGGATGCCCCGCACCACAATCCCACGCTGACTTTACACTGACAATCACTGAGTGATAGGAGCTAAAACATCAATAAAGCTGAGTAAATTGTAAAGTAAGAGGGGTTGAAAATAATCTTTATTGTGTAAACAATCACTAATGACTTGAATTTTGATAATTTTGCTTGTCATGAGGCAAACGCCTTTTAAGAAGATATGGGCTGAAGTCTTATCTTTTAAAGTATTGCCTAAAAACGACGCTGTAATGCTAATATACCAGTCTGCTCTGGTAAGCATGGTAGCATCCCATCAGTAGCTATCAGGCAGTCCTTCAGCAATCCCTACATTATTTCGTCAGATTAAATATAATATACATTCTTTCGTTTCAATATGTCTCCTAATCACAGCACCATCCTCGCATCATCCTAAGTTGTCCCTAAAAGGGGGCAATGTATTTTTTGTATTGTCTGATGACCATATGAAGAGCAGTATCTTCTCCCATGTTTTTATACAGCATAGTCAGCATGTCTGGTTTAAACAATACCGCTGCCAGACGCTTGGTCTTATACTCAGAGATCTACTATCATAAGGTCGCTTGCAGGGTGATTGTTCATGGAACCATATAAGATGGCATCGTACCCTCCATCGGCGCCATTTATGGTCAAGAACGTCTAACTGATCAATTTACCTATCAAGAAATTGGTGCAGTACCTTAAAAGATGTCTAGTGGTATTCACCAATATTTTGCTGTCCCGCACTTACACACATCATTGCAAAGTAGCAGAGTAAGTGGTCAAGCCCCCTTTAATTGCTGGGAAGCTCATCACTCATCTTGCCATCCTCGTTATAACACACAGTCAGCCTGTAACAAAGCTTTGATTGCATGTAAGACATGTGACTCTGGTGCAGAAACAATAATCAACCCCAGGGCCCCGTTAATCAACCATTTGGCTAGTGTTTTTCCCTGATGACGATCCTTACAGGAGTCTTGGTTTCCCAATCCAACAATATGGTATGGCGGCCCAATTTGGCGGTTCAGCCTGCTCATCACTATTTTTTGCAAAAAAATGGAGAGAAGGGTACTTGTCCATTGTCCAGAGATGTGAAGATTATTATAATTGAAGCCTGCATGCATGAGACCAAGAGCCCAGTCGGATTTTGTGTGAGGTCATCTCTCCTCTATGATGTAAGAACAGTAGCTATTAAAAGTTTAGCGATTTTCCGTCCAATATGATCTTTTGTATAAGAATTGGATAAGTAATATCTATGAATAACATATAGGTTGGCTGATGTTATACATCACCAATGGGGTGCTTTACGCTAAGTAACGCGGTTCCAGATGATTCATATAATCCTCAGGCTCCATCTACTCACCCATCAAGTGGGAGAACGTGTGGCCTTGTGCTGGCATTCACATTTCTCATTACTTTGTAGGCAGGCTTTCACACAAGGCAAATTAAGGTCAAGCACATTTTCATACACACATGTTTCTTAATTTTTGGTGATCTCAAGGGACCGCTAATGCATACGTCTTTACAGCTGCCACTGGGTATGCTTTACAATTCTATTCCTGTTTACCCCAAGCCATATTGAAGAAGAATGAGGCAGCCGTTAAAGTAACTATTCGCAATATCCTCAATGTGTCGAATGTAATAACAACTGCATAGCTCAGAATGGAGGCAATATTCTGTATCTCGAGTAAGAAATAATGAAATATGGTAATTATTTAATTCCGTGTCTTTGTATATATATCTAATACATGATATTCTGGCCCATGTGGGAATTTGTACACTTTGACTTAATAGGACTGGAACAAGTCTCTTTAAAAGGTATAAGAATGTAATTTTACATACAGTCACGCAATGTATGCGCACACCCAGCTAATGCACGGAATGGTGAGCATTGCTCTGTGCTCATCATACCAAGCCCTGGCACCATAGCCGTCTATGGGGAACGGTATACATCCCCCAGACGGCCGTGTTCATGAGCTACAAGTCCTAGCTGCTCATACGCAACACGTTTCCTGTCACATCTAGTTCCCGCCTAAGCAACCTTTTTGCAGTGGCTTCTTTGGCAGCATAAATTAGACCAACGCAAGCAACCGTCCACCAACTCATAACCCCATGTTTTCTGATGGCTGCATTTAATTCTTCTTTTGTGCGTCTAAAAATATTAAGGCGCAGCCATAATGTCACATATAATGTCTACCGGTGGCAGATAACAGGCTACAAATTGGGTATCCAAATTTTAGCGCTCTCACAGGCTATTTGGACCATCTTGGCTCATTTTTTGATACCGTAGTACAGAGCTGACATAAGATAGGCAGACGAAAGGGGTATTCTCTTTCAGCAATTATTTATGTTTGCATTATGGAAAATTACTATTTTCTTAAATAATTTCTGTAGGCATTCCTTATGGTTTTTCTAGATCCTCTGCTTGCTGTCATGCTATAGAAAACTTCTATTTTACCTAACTTCAGTGCAGAATCTGTCTCTAGATCACACAGGTGAACGGATCATTAGTATAACTAGTGATTAATCATAGCGGTGTGATATAATGGATCTGTGCACTTGTGTTGGATCATGGCCGATTTCTGTTCCTGAAATAACAAAGGAAGCTATCTACAAAGGACATTCAAGGCATAGATCTATCAACTGTGAGGAATTGTAAATATGTATATATAGAGAAGTATCTTGGAAATTATAAAAGGCTTTTCATTTAACAAACAATAACATTTCTTGGTTCAAATGGGAACATCCCTTAAAGAACCTACCACCAACGGATCTAGCCTATTAGGCAGATCCGATTGTAGCTCATCAATTGTTCGTAATGATAGCCCTTTTTATAGGGCTAAGTGCCTTTAGTCCTGCCTGTAATATTTTGTAATCTTTAATGTCGTAATATGCACTAATTTACCAAAGAGGCTAGCTGGTGCGTGGAGTTGCCGGAGCTGAGGCTATACGGCCGGCCCCCACACCCCAGTAGGCCTCTTTGACCCTCCTACTTCAGACACATTCAGCGTGCAGCTACAAAGGAGCTGTCATCGACTCGTCTGTGCATGCGCTGACTACAGGCTGATTGCTGTGTGTTCTTAGCTCCGAAGGAGATCAAGATGGGGCTCTCATTTATGCAGTTTAGATAGATTGTCCCAAATTACAGACCAGGGAGCCCTCTGTCATGGCACTCACAATGAGTCATCAAAGGTGGTTCTATGGCAATGCGTGTGTCGGTTTGGATACATGAGTGTGATTATACATTTTGGAGAGCGACATGGGGTAGAAGTTTCTACACATTATGGCCCCCATTGTGGGTAAGGCAGCGCTTGTCTTACAAATTGCTGGTATTGCTCCCTGCATTGAGTCCACAGGTTTCAAACGGTACTTGGCGTCCTGAGGACAGGCAATAGTAAGAAAGAAAGGAGTATATTTGGCATTCTAGATTGTAGGCTAGCGCCCTTTAAGGTCGGTACTACACATTGAATCAAGAGGCCCAGAGAGGGGCTACAATGATAAATCTGTTTGCATACCTCCTGCTCTCCACTTTAGAAATACAGCTGAATAAGGCACATCCTGATTCTGCTGTGCCTGCAGGAGAGAAGGTCTTGAGATCCTGATAAGACTTGGGTACTGGCCCCTGGGTGCCCGCCAGAGGGGCGCCGATGCCATCGTCTGGCACCTGTGCGCTTAGTGTTCCGCCACACGTTGGACTGGGGTATAGTGTAGTGGGACTGTATATAGTGATTACGGGGTGAGCTGTATATATGTATTGTGGTGGAGCTGTATATAGTACATTCTTGGGGACTGTATAGTAGTCTAGCATGGGGGCTGTATATATTCATTGCTGGGGGAGCTGTAATATAGTCATTGCTGGGGAGCTGTATTGATCCTTGACGTACAGTATGCGTGGGGGAGCGTATAAAGTCATTGCTGGTGGAGCTGTATTGTCTTGGGGCTGGGGGAGCTGTATAATAGTCTTGCTGGGGGGATGCGTATATATCCATTGCTGGGTGAGCTGTATACAGTCATTGGCTGGGAGGTCTGTATATAGTCATTCCTGGGGGAGCTGTATACTAGTGATTGCGGGGGGAGCTGTACTATGAGTTTGCGGGGAGTCGTGTAATATATTGTTGATGTGTGGTGGTAGGGGGCTGTCATATATTGATCTGTGCGTGGGTGGGAAGCTTTATATAGTGATGCGGGGGAGCTGTTATATAGTGATTGCGGTGAGGAGCTGTGATATAGTGATGTGGCTGGGGGAGCTGTATATCAGGTAGCATTGCGGGGGAGCGTGTAATACTATTGATGCGGTGGGGAGTCTGTTATAGTCATTCGGCGGTGGAGCTGTATCATCGTGATTGCGGGGGACACTGTAGTATATTACGGATTGCGGGGGAGCTGGTATATTATCGATTTGGATGGGGGAGCTGGATATAATTATGTATGTGCGTGTCTGGGGAGCTTGTATTTACTGATTGCGGGGGGAGCTGTATATAATGATTGCGGGGGGAGCTGTATATAATGATTGCGGGGGGAGCTGTATATAATGATTGCGGGGGAGCTGTATACAGTGATTGCTGGAGGAGCCGTATATAGTGATTACTTGGGGTTGTATATTGTAAATAACGGGATCTGAATACAGTTATCACTGGGGGAGCTGTTTATAGTGATTGCTGGGGAGCTGTATATAATGGTTGTTGGGAACTTTATATAGTGATGTCTAAGGGCTGTATATAGTTATTGCTGCAACCCTAATCCAGCTCTACTGCAGCTTGTTAATTATTGCTCAGTGATTCCATCTAGTCTGTTCCTGACCCTTGGTTAGATGCCCAAACCAAGCCATTTGTCAACTGTTATGGATTCTCAAGAACCATAGTCGGAGCAATAAGTGAAAAACTGAATAAACTTGCATACTACAGTATATATGTTGTAACTGACGCATGGTGTGTTAAAATAATGTCTGAGGTCTAGTATAGTAAAAATTGCATTCCATTGTTAAAGCATTGCTACTTACCTCCTGTATATATGTCTGCAACACTGTACTACTGTCTATCATGTTTATAAGTGCACAGCACTACTAATCCCAACAAATCTTATCTTCCATATATTGCCGCAGTACAGTACTACTATACTTATCCTGTATATACAGGCACTGCACAGCACAGTTCTACTACTCATTTTAAACTATTTTTCGAAAAATATTAGTACAACCTCTGACTGCTACTCTTATACTGTATGTAAGCGCACAGCAGAGTATTACTACACTTATCCTGGATATATAGGCAAATCACAGTATTATTAATCCTATGCGGTATATATGGGTCCTCCACAGTACTACTACTCTTATCCTGAGTATTAAGGCATAGCACAGTAATACTACTCCTATCTTGTATATATGGGCAAAGCATATTACTACTTTCCCCATCCTGTACATATGGGCAAACCATAGTATTCCTCTTATTCTGTAAATAGGGGCCAAGCACAGAACTACTTCTCCCATCCTGTATATATGGACAATGCAAAGTACTACTACTCCTATCCTGTACATAGGTTCACTGTACTACTATTCCTATCCTGTATAATCCAACGAGAGAAGTAAATAAATCGGATGGCACTCACCAATCTTCATCGAATTCTTCTCCCTTTATTTGAAGTACAAGCGTTCTACTTAAGAACACCCGACTTACAGATGACCCCCAGTTACAAACGGTCCTTACTGAGAATTTAGTGTACGATAAACAGCTATAACAGTTATTAAAAGTGTCTGCAATTAAGCTATATTGTTAATCCTGGTTCTTATGACAATCCAACATTTTTAAAATTCAATTGTCACAGAGACCAAAAAATTTTCTTCAGAGCTACGATTATAAAACATACATTTCTGACTTACATACACATTCAAATTAAAAATAAACTTACAGAACCTGTCTTGTACATAACACAAGGACTGCCTGTACTTACAAACAGGAGTAGATATCATGCATAGGGGATTGGAGGACAAACAGGTGGCCTGTGGTGAGGCAACGACTGTTTTGCACTGTCTAGTGCTTCATCCAGCTTCTTCATCTAGAGGGCAAGGCACAGAGATACTACTCCTATCATGTATATAAGAGCACAGCACAGAACTACTACTCTTATGTGTATTAGGACATAGCACAGTACTACTACTTCTTTACTGTACATATGGAGACAGCACCATACTACTACTCTTATGGTGTATACAGGGTCGGCGCCAGCACTGGGCATACCTGGGCAAGTGCCGGGGCCCAGAGCGGATGGGGGGCCCACATAAGTCTGTGCTTAAGGAAACAATGGGTGTGAAGGAGGTTTTATATAAAATAACCATGAGGGGACTGTTAAGTATGATAAACTAGGGAATATTTAAGGGAACAGGAGACTGCTTTAGTTTCTGAATTTTTAATTCCACCATGTGAGTTCACTGCAAAGGGGCCAACTGAGTGTAACAGGTCACACAGACAACAGAACTAAAAGTCTCTATGGGAAGAGTCTGGAGGGAGGAGTCTGTGGACCAGTGGACCCTCTGGACCACCGCGGGAGATGGTATGAGGCCCACGGTGGCAGCCAAGGTACAGGGACGTGCAGGAAACAGCCCAAGCCTGGGACGACAGCAGCAACACAGAGGAACACTTGTAACGCTGGCACGGACTGCAGACGCAACTGGACTGGAACCCTAATGGGCTTTCTCTTCCACAGGAACGGCTTAGGGAAGCCTGGCATGGAAACCATAGGAGATCCTAAGAGAAGATCCGTCAGGGAGTGAAGGGAGGTGCAGGATTATAAGGGCGAGCCGGATTAGCAGGAGCCAATCAGGAGGACGCTGGTCCTTTAAGGCTTGAGAAGTCCGTGGGAGCACGCGCCTGCAGGGAAGGAGCGTGCGGCCTACACGCTGGGAGCCAGAGCACAGACAGGAGCCAGGAGGGGTAAGTGAGGGCAGGGGGACGGGGTCCGGCAGGCAGCGGAGCATGGGTGCACCGATGACACTGAGGAGCTGTAACCCACGGGCCTACTGAAACCTGGAGCTGAGCCTGGATGTATACATAGGCACAGTGAAATACTACTACTCCTATTGTGTATATAAGATCACAGAACTACTACTCCTTAATAATAATAGCAGGTTCATGGGTATAAATGCAGACTTTCCTTCTATATCTGTCCACATAAACAGTACCTTTATATGAAAGTGTAAAGACCCTGATGGCTTTCTGTATTTTTTTTAGTGGGGAGCTGGTAGAGGTCACGGTGACTGGTGAGATGGAACAGACAGAAAGTGGATGACTACAGTCAGAGAAGTCACTACAGGCAGTCCCCGGGTTATGTACAAGAATGGTTCCGTAGTTGAATTTGTATGCAAGTCGGAACTGTATATTTTATAATTGTAACCAGAGCCAGAATTTTTTTGGTCTCTGCGACAATTGGATTTTAAAAATGTTGGATCAGGATTAGAGATGAGCGAGTATACTCGTCCGAGCTTGATGCTCGTTCGAGTATTAAGGTACTCGAAACGGCTTGTTGCTCGGACGAGTATTTCCCCTGCTCGAGATTGAGCATTTAATTTAAAAAACACAGTGAAGAACAATGAAGAATAGAATAAAAACAGTGAACACATTGAACACAGGATCATTTAAGTGAAAAACACAGTGAAGAACACAGTGAAGAATAGATTACAGATGTTCGGCACATCTGCTTACTTGTCGGAAGATACGCGCGGAACGGTGCGAACAAAATACTATGTGAAGAACAATATATATGTGTGAAGAACACATTGAAGAACACGGTGAGCAGGACGGAGACATCGGGGGAACAGCGTCACAGAGACATCGGGGGAACAGCGACACAGAGACATCGGGGGAACAGCGGCACAGAGACACCGGGGGAACAGCGGCACAGAGACACCGGGGGAACAGCGGCACAGAGACACCGGGGGAACAGCGGCACAGAGACACCGGGGGAACAGCGGCACAGAGACACCGGGGCGGCACGGAGACACCGGGGAGCAGCAGCACGGATCCCGGGACAGCGTATCTCCCGACAAGTAAGCAGATGTGCCGAACATCTGCAATGTATTCTTCACTGTGTTTTTCACTGCATTTTTCACTTAAATGATCCTGTGTTCACTGTTTTTATTCTATTCTTCACTGTTCTTCACATCTGCTAACCTGTCGGGAGATAATATACGCGCAGAACAGTGAAGAATAGATCGCAGATGTTTGCATACATCTGCTAACTTATCAGAAGACATTCTTTTTCAATTAAATAATACATTTTATTCCCGAACCATGGTCCCTTTGAAAAATGCTTGAGTCTCCCATTGACTTCAAGGTGGCTTGTTATTCGAGACGAGCACTCGAGCATCAGGAAAAGTTTGTCTCAAATAACGAGCACTCAAGCATTTTAGTGCTCGCTCATCTCTAATCAGGATTAACAATAAAGCTTCATTGCAAAAACCTTAAAGCTGATTATTATAACCTAGGACTAAAGTACAGTGAATTACCAACATCCAGAGGTCTGTTTGTAACTAGGGGTCGTCTGTAAGTTGGGTCTTAAGTAAGGGACCGCCTGTATATTGTTTTACACTGTTATTTATAAGATGTGTGTGCTTAGTAGAACCAATAACTACCATAAATGGTCACTGTATAGTGGTGATATACCTTGGTTAAGTGACAACAATGGAGAATATTGGCGCCACCACCTATGCTGAACCCCTAGCTATGCCCACTGTATCAATAATATGAAGAGAAAAGTAATTCTGGGCAGAAATGTTACTATGAGGTAGTCAAAAGATGCATCAAATATATAACAGTGATGCATAATGTTATACAGCTATGGCATGTTTTGCCGTGTATTACAGGGATTCCCTGCTAAACAATATTAAAGGAAATCTACCATTTGTTTTTATGCATTGTGAACCAAACATACCTTGAGAATGCTGTAGCTACACTGATGCAGAAACATGTCTTGTGTAATAACTGAACCAAGTGGTTTTGCTAAAAAAAAAACTATTCTAAAATTCAGGAAATTGGGAAAGCTGGGTTGCATGCACGCTGCTGTACATAAACACATCACACAGAGCTGCCTGAACTGTCCAGACAGGACTAATCAACCTGAGCTGGATGACTTATACACAGCAGCAGGCGGATGGTGCAGCAATTGAATACATCTGCCTGCCAGGGACCACAGCGATGTAGTGCCGGGGGAGCCAACAGAGCGCCAGATCCTCATTTGATTGTTTTTTTCAGCAAAACTACTCAGTTAAGGGGTTAAACGAAATATGTTTCTGCCTCAGTGTAGCTACAGCATTCTCAAGCTATGTTTGGATCATACTACATAAAACCAAGTGGTAGATTTCCTTTTATGACCCGTGCATAGGATAGGTCATCACTATGAGATTAGTAGGGGTGATAGCAGAACCCCGACTGCATCCGCTATACAGTGTGAAGCGGCTATGCATGCTTATTGCTTCTGGCTTCCCATGGAGGCGGATGCCCTTCCATTTGATATAAAAATGATGGAACAGTCACAAAGCGGATCTGCAGACCTGAGTTGTGTCTAGTCCAGGCCTTATTACTACTAAGTGCGCCCCTGCCCGGACTGGCACGGGACAGACCTTGTTATACCTTGCTCTTACATGTATACATTTCTAGGGGGAAGGCACAGCAGCGCAAGGTACTTCCAAAAAGTTTTTTACAGTAATAATTCAAAGAGAAATGTTGGCATTAATCAGGCGTGTATTGTACTATAGGGGTAGGATTATACGCCAATGTGTCTCCTATGGACCATGGCAGCGGGCACACAGGAGAGATGCAATGTACCCAGAACACAGTATACAATGTGTAGACATATATGTAGCATCCTGACTCACCAAGTCAATGAAGGTGAGAAATTTCCAGCTGCCCCCATAGGTCTGGTGCGCAGGCATCTCTATGGCCTTGTAGTGGCACAGCACGGACAGGTATGACAGCAGGATGGCGAGCCGCAGCACCTGGCACGGTATAAGAGCCATGACAGCCGTCCTGCGCCCCCTCTTACTGCACTGCCCCCTGCATGTGCAATGGACGGGAGGGTGAGCAGGGACAAGCAGCGGGCAGCCCGGAGGGGGAGGAGCAGTTGTTATGGTGATAAGGATGTGGTGATGTCACAACTGGTGGGCGGATCCCTAGGTCTGTCTGTATGACGGGTCCACAATCCTCCACACATGGAGCAGCATTTACAGACTTACAGACAATGGAGACGTCATCCATCATGAGGACATCACACGGCAACAGCGGGAGGAACGAGGGATTACATCCTATACATTCACGTCCCTAGGAACAACACATAGTACAGTGAATAGGTGTATACAGCTACACATTAACCCATGAACATCCAGACAATGTACAAACAAAGCAAGTAAAATGCAAGTAGTAAATCATTCGTGATATTTATACCTTAAAAACTATTTAATAGCACGATCCAATACTAATGATCAGATCTCTGTCTGAAATCCTAACATCACAAAAATGAAGTGATGCACTGCAGATGCTTCTAGCATGACATTGTGTGCTCCCATTGATCATTGAGGAGTGACTTCATTGTAGAATCTACATAGGGAAACTCAGATTGCACACAGATTCTTTGTAGTGCACTTTATAAAACCTTTGTTCAAAAGATCGTTTTCATCAATATTGGATTTTATTGTCCTTTGTTCTGGAAATGGACAACATGCACATTGTGTATCAACACATTAAAGGACATCTACCACCACATTTAGGGGTGGTAGACTGTCCCCAAACAGGTGAAGGGGGGCCACTGCTGTCATTCTCCAGGCCGTCTTCTATAATGAAATATGCAGTTATAAAGTTTATGCAAATGAGCTACCCGAACACCTCCTGGATCCATCGGAACATAATTTATTCACGCCCTAAATGTGGTGGTAGATGTCCTTTAACAGAAAACCTTAGCGTGGTTTCACACTGGGGTTTTTTTCACATCAGTAATTTCTTGCTGAAACCCATTTTGGCTTATGGACACATACAGATTGGTTTTCTCTTCCTGGCTTCAGTTACTTTTCACTGATGCTTAACTGACCCATTCTTTTCAATGGGCTTTTTCACACTTCATTTTATTTCACTGATCAGTGGTCAGTTTAGAACCTGTTCTTTTTGTGTTCACTGCCAACAATGGATGGATGGAAAAAAAACTGAAGGGTAAAAAAGCCCATTGAAAAAAGTGGTTCAGTACGGCATCAATGACAAAGCCAGGAAGCAAAATGGGTTCAGTGAGAAATCACTGATGTGAAAAAAACCACCAATATTACTCTGTAACCATTATTTTTCAGAAATATCATTAGGGGACAACATTGATCACAAAGTAAACAAGGAAAAAACAAAAATAGTGCATGCTCACCCTTGGCACTGATCTTGTCAGGTGTTCAGTTAGCTGTGCTCGCCTGGAGAAAATAACTTGGTCCAGTCCCAAGTAGACTTGTGCGTGGAGAAAAGAAAAAATCCTTCATTTCCACCAAAGTATAGGCTCTCCTAGTAGAAAAGTTCTAGCCATCCTTTATGATCACACATAATTGTTATCTCCATTAAGCATGGGAAGATACTTAGAGGGGCATTTATTAATTTTTGTGGCGCTAAAACCGTGCTATATTTTTCAGTGCGATGTAAATTTGTGATTCAAGGGATTAATGAATTGGTGCCCAGACTAAAAGGTTTACAACTCCCTAGACTTGCTTTCAGCTGCACTCTTATTACGCCACAAATTGTGCCAAAATTACCTTATATACTCGAGTATAAGCCTAGTTTTTCAGCACAAAAAATGCTGAAAAACCCAAACTCGGCTTCGACTCGACTCGAGTCAAAAAAATAAATCAAAACTCACTGGAGCAGGGCCTATCAGGCTATATACACTGGGGCAGGGGCTGGCAGGCTATATACACTGGGGCAGGGGCTGGCAGGCTATATACTGGGGAGGCTGTGACCAATGCATTTCCCACCTCCGGCTTATACTCGAGTCAATAGATTTTCCCTTTTTTTGTGGTAAAATTAGGGTCCTCGGCTTATACTCGGGTCGGCTTATACTCGAGTATATACGGTAGTTGGAAAAATAGAAGCACCAGAAAACTGGATTCACAAGTGGCTCAAAAATTTTGCACCCAAAAAACTAGTCAAGAGTGTCGGAAAACACAGATATTGTTGCGCTGACACTTCATAAATTAAGGTGCAAGAGGCGCAGAAAGGGAAAAAAAAGCTGCCAGTTATCTGTTTGAAAGGCCATAATAAATGCCCCCCCCTTAGAGACTATTTTACAGATTTATTGCCCAATTGGGATATCTGCAGTTCAAAAACTTTTTAGAAATGTTATCAACTTTCAAAAGTTCCCCTCCAACTGCAGATCCTCTTCTCGATCCCTGCCCGCTGTGCCAGGTTTGTGCGCACGAGTGACACACAGACTATGACTTCGGCAAGCAGCAGACAACATAGTCTGTGTGCCGCCAGCGTGCAGAGACCTGTCAGTACTGGCGGACCGGATCAAGTAGTGGACCTGCGGAGGTGGGGTCGGTGTAAAGGTGAGTACAGAATTTTTATGTGCTAGGGTGCTCGTCGGCTATATACTCGAAACTGGCTGGCTATATACTGGAGGCTGGCTGGCTATATTCAGGTGCTGACTGGCTATATACAGAGGGCTGGCTATATACAGGGGCTGACTGGCTATATACAGGGGGCTGGCTGGCTATATAAAAGCGCTAGCTGGCTATATACTTGGGGCTGGATGGCTATATACATGGGACTGGCTGGCCCTATTCAGGCGCTTGCTCGCTATATACAGGGGTCTGGCTGACTATATACAGGGGACTGGCTGGCTATAAACAGGGGACTGGAACAGCTGTCTTGCTATATACAGGGGCTGACTGGCTCTATACAGAGGGCAGACTGGCAATATAAAGGGGACTGTTTGGCTATATATAGGGGACTGGCTTGCTATATGCAGGGGACTGACTGGCTATGTACATGGAACTGACTGGCTATGTACAGGGGACTGGTTATATAAAGAGCACTGGCTGGCTTTATACAGGGCGCTGGATGGCTGTTTACAGGGGACTGGTTGGCTACATGCAGGGACTGGCTGGCGATATACAGGGGCTGGCAGGCTAAATACAGGGAACTGTCTGGCTGGCTATATACTGGGGCAGGAGGCTGAATATATACATGGAAACTGGTTGACTATACAGGGGACTGGCTGCCTATTCTGGGGGCTGGTTATATAGAGGGGTCTGGCTAACTATATACTTGGGAGGCTGTGACTAATGCATTTTCCACCCTAGGCTTATACTGGAGTCAATAGTTTGGTGGTAAAATGATGGATCTCGGCTTATATTCGGGTCGGCTTATATATAGTAGTATATATAGTAGATTTACATTTCTTGTTGGGATCATAATTAATATAGCTACAAATGGAATCAGTATATAAAAGTTTTCATTCAAACTGACATAAAGAGATTAGTCTAAAATGATGACTGAACCATCTTTATCAGTCATGCAAATGGAAAGGTGGTCTTTTTCTGTAAAGAAAAAATAACAAGTTGTTCTCCATTTGTTAGGTTGGAACACCTAGTACAGTTTATAGTAGAAAATAAATGTGTTCTACTCGCTGCCCCTATCCTTCTTTGGGAAGATAACAGTCTTAAAAATGACCGTCCTACCAAAATTGATGTATTATTTTGAGACTCTACCAGTCCAAGTCCCTATAGGAACCCTCCAACATGGGAGAGGGAGGTGACGTCACGCAAGAGCATACTGTAGCTGCTTTTTTTAACTCTTTTTTTTACAGTGATCACATTGTGTCAACATTAAGAAGATCATCACAGGAATCGAGGAAAAGACAATTGGAGGCAAGTATGTTTAATTTAATTTTAAAGCTACCTTGAAGGTAGCCCCATTAACATCAAGCTTTTGGAAAAAATTCCATTTGTAAAAACATATTTGCAAACTGTAAGATGAGTAATGCTATGAATTATTTTCCCAACTTTGTGTACATTTTATTTAGTGTTCCAAGAACATACATTTCAAGTAAAATGCATCAAAGAGGTTTGTTACGTGAATAACATTGAGCGAGCTAGAACATAGGCATGTAAAGAACATACATACATGGCTGAAAATGAAAAAAATGTATGTGCACTAAATATTTGTTTGGATGTCATTTGTAATGCCACACTTACACACCTACATTGGTTTTTCACAAGTATGTGAACTGGGAAAAGTTATTGATTGGGGGGAATGCAGCCGTTATGTCACGGGTGCTACCGCAATCCCTATCTCAGATCGCGGGGGCACCTGTGCCCCTCAGTGTGCCCCGGAGCTCCGCAGATCTTACTGTCCCTGGCTCCAGCGGCAGCCTCCATGCTCCCACAAATAATTGGCGCTGGCCTGCTATAAGTGCCTGCCTCTTCCTGTGACCCTTGCTGGATCTTCAAGCCTTCCCCTGAAGAGAAAGCTCTCCTGTGATTCCTGCGTTCCTGTGTGCCAGTCCGTTCCTGTGATTCCTGCGTTCCTGTGTTCCAATCCGTTCCTGTAATTCCTGCATTCCTATGTGCCAGTCCATTCCTGTGTTCCTGGTCCGTGTGCCAGCTCCTGCGATTCCTGACGTGAGTCCTAGTGTACCTTCCTGTGCTATTCTCCTGCCGTCACTCCGGGTACAGACTGTCTCCTGCATTACTACCTTGGCAGCCACCTGTGGAACGACCTGGTGGTATCCAGCCGCGGCAAGGCCATCCCGCTTTCCGGCGGGCTCTGGTGAAGACCAGGTGCCACTTAGACTCCAGTCCCAGGTGTCGGCTAGTACCATCTCCCATGGTGGTCCAGGGGGTCCACAGACTCCCAGTCCCCAATGTCCGGGAAATGCCAGCACTTAGGGCTTCTGGGAGAAGCATCCCTAGATGTGAATTCAGCTTCTCCACGTCTGACTATTCCGGTGCTCCTCAGTGTTGGCACCAGTGCTCCTGTGCAAGTCTCATTCCTCTGGTTCTGCAGGGAACTTTGTGGATGCCGCTCTGGTCTCCCGGCATCACATTCCAATGGTCCCCCTCAAGTCACCACTCGTAATTTCCTCTGTAAGTGGACAGCTTCTTTCCGATCCGATCTGGTACCACACGGAACCTATCCGTCTTCAGGTTGGAGCCCTACATCAAGAAAACTTGGCCTTCTATGTCCTGCCTCGCTCCACATCAGCTCTTCTTCTGGGTCTTCCTTGGCTCCAACTCCATGCCCCGGACCTCAATTGGAAGACTGGTGAGATCCTGCGTTGGAGCCCTGAATGCCAATCCCGATGTACGACTTCAGGTCCTGTCCCCTAATGTGTCTTTCAAGTCTCTGGAGGGTCTGACAGCTTGTTACCGGGACTTTTCTGATGTCTTCTCTAAGAAACAAGCAGAGACTTTGCCACCACATCGTCCCTATGATTGCCCTGTGGATCTCCTTCAGGGCGCCACTCCTCCCAGAGGTCGGGTCTATCCACTTTCTGTTCCAGAGACGGATGCCATGTCTGAATGCATCAAGGAGAACCTGCAGAGGGGTTTCATACGCAAGTCCTTCTCTCTGGCTGGTGCAGGTTTTTTCTTAGTCACCAAGAAGGACGGCTCATTACGTGCCTGTATAGACTATCGGGGGCTGAACAAGATCGCTACCGCTACCCTCTGCCATTGATTATGGAACTCTTTGATCACCTACACGGTTTCAGGGTGTTCTCCAAGCTGGATCTTCGGGGTGCTTACAATCTCATCCGGATCCACAAAGGTGACGAGTGGAAGACGGCATTTAATACACATTTTATTTAGTGTTCCAAGAACATACATTTCAAGTAAAATGCATACAAAGAGGTTTGTTACGTGAATAACATTGAGCGAGCAAGAACATAGGCATGTAAAGAACATACATACATGGCTGAAAATAAAAAAAATGTATGTGCACTAAATATTTGTTTGGATGTCATTTGTAACGCCCCACTTACACACCTACATTGGTTTTTCACAAGTTTGTGAACTGGGAAAAGTTATTGAACATAAGTCCTAGGGGGGGAATGCAGCCGTTATGTCACGGGTGCTACCGCAATCCCTATCTCAGATTGCGGGCGCACCTGTGCCCCTCAGTGTGCCCCGGAGATCTTACTGTCCCTGGCTCCAGTGGCGGCCTCCATGCTCCCACAAATAATTGGCGCTGGCCTGCTATAAGTGCCTGCCTCTTCCTGTGACCCTTGCTGGATCTTCAAGCCTTCCCCTGAAGAGAAAGCTCTCCTGTGTTTCCTGCATTCCTGTGTGCCAGTCCGTTCCTGTGATTCCTGCGTTCCTGTGTGCCAGTCCGTTCCTGTAATTCCTGCATTCCTATGTGCCAGTCCATTCCTGTGTTCCCGATCCGTGTGCCAGCTCCTGCGAATCCTGACGTGAGTCCTAGTGTGCCTACAGACTGTCTCCTGCATTACTACCTTGGCAGCCACCATGGGCTAGTCACACCTGTGGAATGACCTGGTGGTATCCCACCGCAGCAAGGCCATCCCACTTTGCGTCGGGCTCTGGTGAAGACCAGGTGCCACTTAGATTCCAGTCCCATGTGTCGGCTAGTACCATCTCCCACGGTGGTCCAGAGGGTCCACAGACTCCCAGTCCCCAATGTCCGGGAAATGCCAGCACTTAGGGCTTCTGGGAGAAGCATCCCTAGATGTGAATTCAGCTTCTCCACGTCTGACTATTCCGGTGCTCCTCAGTGTTGGCACCAGTGCTCCTGTGCAAGTCTCATTCCTGGACTCGGTTCTGCAGGGAACTTTGTGGATGCCGCTCTGGTCTCCCGGCATCACATTCCGATGGTCCTCCTCAAGTCACCACTCGTAATTTCCTCTGTAAGTGGACAGCTTCTTTCCGATCCGATCTGGTACCACACGGAACCTATCCGTCTTCAGGTTGGAGCCCTACATCAAGAAAACTTGGCCTTCTATGTCCTGCCTTGCTCCACATCAGCTCTTCTTCCTTGGCTCCAACTCCATGCCACGGACCTCAATTGGAAGACTGGTGAGATCCTGCGTTGGAGACCTGAATGCCAATCCCGATGTATGGTGGCACGACTTCAGGTCCTGTCCCCTACTGTGTCTTTCAAGTCTCTGGAGGGTCTGACAGCTTGTTACCGGGACTTTTCTGATGTCTTCTCTAAGAAACAATGGGAGACTTTGCCACCACATCGTCCCTATGATTGACTGTGGATCTCCTTCAGGGCGCCACTCCTTCCAGAGGTCGGGTCTATCCGCTTTCTGTTCCAGAGACGGCTGCCATGTCTGAATGCATCAAGGAGAACCTGCAGAGGGGTTTCATACGCAAGTCCTTCTCTCCGGCTGGTGCAGGTTTTTTCTTAGTCACCAAGAAGGATGGCTCCTTACGTCCCTGTATAGACTATCGGGGGCTGAACAAGATCGCTACCGCTACCCTCTGCCATTGATTACGGAACTCTTTGATCACCTACACGGTTTCAGGGTGTTCTCCAAGCTGGATCTTCGGGGTGCGTACAATCTCATCCGGATCCACAAAGGTGACGAGTGGAAGACGGCATTTAATTCCATTCCTCTGTTACATAATATCCGACAGGCCTTCAGATAGATTCAGCGAAACTGTCTGCTGTTCTTCAGTGGCCACACCCAGAAGGCCTTTGATCCATACAGAGGTACCTAGGGTGTGGAAATTATTATCGACAGTTTATTCCCCATTTATCCACTGCCATGTCTCCCATCGTGGCACTCACTAAGAAGGGGCCAATCCACGTTCCTGGTCTCCTACAGCTGAATAGGCCTTCTCCAAGTTGAAGTCCCCTTTTGCCTCGGCTCCATTCCTCTCTAGGCCTGATACAAACAAACCTTTTCATCTTGAGGTGGATGTGCTCTCTCAGAGAGTGCCCAAGGGCTGAACTTCCACATGCGGCTTCGTTTCCAAGACCTTTTCCTCATCTGATAGAAATTATTTGATTGGAGACAGAGAACTGTTGGCCATCAAGTATGCACTAGAAGAATGGCGGTATCTTCTGGAAGGTGCTCTCCATCCCGTGAGTGTGTACACTGACCACAAAAACTTGTTACAGCCCAGCACTTGAATCCCAGGCAAGCCCGGTGGTCATTGTACTTTTCCCGTTTCGACCTGCTAATCCATTTTCATCCAGCTGACAAGAATGTCAAGGCTGATGCCCTGTCCTGGGCTTCAGATGTTGTTGGAGAAGAACCGGCTCCTCGGCACCTAATTTCTCTGGACCAGCTTGTTGGGCAGCTCCAGTGGATCTTCGGCAGCTACCTCCTGGCAAGACATATGTTAGACCTGCTTTCCGGAGGAGGATTTTATCTTGGGGACATTATTCTCATGTGGCTTGGTCACTGATCTGCCTGTCTCCTCAGTCAGTACTGTCATCTGGGTGGTGACGGACCGGTTTTCAAAGATGTCCTATTTTGTTCCCCTTCCAGGTCTTCCGTCTTCCCACAGCTTGCCAGTCTATTCTTCAGACACATCTTCCGGCTGCATGGTCTTCCGATACACATCGTGTCCGATCGAGGAGTCCAGTTTGTATCAAAATTCTAGCTTTCCTTACGTAACCAAATGCAGGTCAACCTTGACTTTTCTTCTGCTTCTTCTGCTACCACCCGCAGTCTAATGGTCAAGTGCAGAGGGTGAACCAAACTTTGGGCTACTACCTCCATCACAGGACAACTGGGCTGACCTACTACCTTGGGCTGAGTTCTCCTACAATTCCCTGGACTCAGGGTCTACCAGCTCGTCTCTGTTCTTTGTGGTCTATGGACATATTCCTCGCCCGCCTCTTCCGTTGTCTACTCCCTCTGATGTCCCTGCGGTAGAGGATTTGGTGCAGGACCTCAAGTCTATTTGGGACCAGACCCACCAGTCTCTTCTACGAGCTACAGACCGTACCAAGATCCAGGCTGATAAGAAACGACAAGATCCTCCTGTCTTCTCTCCTGGTGACAAAGTATGGTTGTCCTCCAAATACATCTGGCTTAAGATACCCAGTTACAAACTTGGTCCCCGGTTCCTTGGTCCCTTTGAGGTAATCAAGCGCATCAATCAAGTGGCTTACATCTCCGTCTTCCTCCATCTATTCGCATCCCGAACTCCTTCATCTTGAACCGCTTCTCCCAGCAATCCCCTCCTCCTGCTCCTGAGGTGGATTCCCCAGATGTCTATGAAGTTAAGAAGGTTCTGGACATGAAGATCGTGAGGGGTAAGCAGTTCTTTCTTGTAGACTGGAAGTGGTTCGGGCCTGAGGAGAGATCCTGGGAGCCCAAACAGAACATTTTGGATCGGACTCTCCTCCAGATGTTTCTTGGGACCAAGAAGAAAAAGGGGAGGCCAAAAGGGGGGTACTCTCTTGGATCGCGGATACGCCCATGCCCCTCAGTGTGCCCCTGGAGCTCCGCAGATCTTACAGTCATTGGCTCCAGCTGCGGCCTCTCATCCTCCCGCTAGGCGCGCGCGTTCCCGTTTCCTAGGGCGCGCATGCCAGCGCGCAAGGATTTAGTGTGCCTTCCTGTGCTATTCTCATGCCGTCACCCCGGGTACAGACTGTGTCCTGCATTACTACCTTGGCAGCCACCACGGGCTAGTCGCACCTGTGGAACGGCCTGGTGGTATCCCGGCTTTGCGGCGGACTCTGGTGAAGACCGGGTGCCACTTAGACTCCGGTCCCAGATGTCGGCTAGTACCATCTCCCGCAGTGGTCCAGAGGGTCCACAGACTCCCAGTCCTGACACGCTACTTTATTAAAATGTCCAGAGACAGCCGCAACTCATTAATGAAATGTCCACAGCTGATGCCCACTTTACAGAAATACCCACAGCAGAGTCCTCTTTTACTGAAATGTCCACAGCAGAGTTCCCCTTTCATGAAATGTCCACAGCATAGAGCCCCTTTACTGAAATGTCCAAAGCAGATCCAACCTTTACTGAAATGTCAACAGCAGAGTCCCCTTTACTGAAACGTCCACAGCCAATGCCCACTTTACAGAAATGTTTACAGCAGAGCCCCCTTTAACTCAAGTGTCCATTACTGAAATGTCCATTGCATTTACTGAAATGTCCATTACTAATGTCCATTACTAATGACCTTACTGAAATGTCAACAGCAGAGTCCTCCTTTACAGAAACGGGCACTGCAGATGCCCCCCTTTACATAAATGTCCACCGCTGACATCCCTTTTAATAAAATGTCCAACTTAAATGCCTAACTGTTCTCTATTAGTAAACTGTCCATAGCATATGTCCCCTTTACATACATGCTAAGCCCCCACTTTTAGCGAAATGTCCACATCATATGACCCCTTTATATAAATACCAAGCCCCCTCCCCTTAGTCTTACTACCCAAATTTGTTACTAACTAACATTTACCATATCTGAGCTTTGTGTTCTCCTCAGTTTATAAGTGTCCTTTTGTTTTATTACAACACTCGAAAGATCACAAATCATACAACATTCTCTTTTAAAACTTCAAGAAAATTTTAGAATAAATTTTAAGGACCATTTCATTTCTATAGGGGTTTTGGAATTTCTGTTAATAGAAAGCACATATCACCCTGTTCTTTTAACTTTGCCCCTCAAAGTATTCAAAACAGCAGGTAGGAAGTTTTTTAACCCTATAAGTAACCCTATAAGTATTTTATAGAACTTCAAACAAAATGAAGGTTTGATTTGGAATTCCCTAATATTTCCCTAATATACATTCATTTAGCCCTAAAATTTACCCACATAAACCGAATAAAAGTAGGAAATGCATCTACGAATATATTGTGCAGTTTCTTCCAAGTAAGAGGACATCCCACATGTGGATGTTACCTGCTGCCTGGGCTCATGGCGGACGCGTAAGGGAGGAAGCATCATTGAACTTTTGTAGGGCAGGATAGTTTTCAGGTGCCATGACGTGTTTGCAGAGCCCCTGAGGTTGCATTCACATGTGGCATTTTGGTTGCATTTTGAAACGCAATCCGAAGAATTCGAATGTGATCACACGTTGAGGTAAGTTTGCATATAATTTGCATTCAGTTAAGGAGTTGTAAACACAATGGGGCACATTTACTTACCCGGTCCCTCGGAGTTCTATTGTCCGTCCAGAATGCACTGTGCTGTCCTTAGTGACTGATGGAGAAATCCGTATGGGTGATCACTACGGAGTTAACAAAGGCTGTGCGCCAATTTTAATGAATCTGGCGCTCTTTGCGCACTAGTTTTGATAAATGTGGGCAACTGTCTTGTTCTTTTTATAAAATCCATTGAGGCATTGGGGGTTATTTGTAATTGATTTTGTCTTGCCTTTTTGATATAAAAAAAGAAAGAAAAGTTGCATTGAGTTGACTTTTCACTGATAAAAAGTTGCACAGGACTATTTCCTTCATTTCTGGCGTAAACATAGAATTACAACAGTGCAACTCTGTGCAAATCCAGTCCCCTGCTGGTGTATGTGCTGGGACCTTTTATGAGGTTTGCAACAGGAAGTAGAGTATAAGAACATTTATTAAAGGGCCAAAGCCACTTTAAAGGGAATCTGTCATTAGGAGGCCTTTTTCTGGCTCGAACATGTCCCCATAGAGAATAGTGTACACATTTCCAAAGAGTTTTTATAGTAAAACTTAAAAAAGATAAGTTAGATAAAAGTTTACCTTTCTGTATCCACATCTGTATCTCTAGTCCCCTGGTAGTGGCCAGTGAGTTGTAGGAAAAACATGTATGATGTCCTAAGGGGGTAAGTGATGGGGTAGGATATGCAAGACTTGGGAGAATTTGAAATTGGTGCATGATGGAGCGGTTTCCTGAGGGTGGGGAGAATACCACTCCTCACTGGCCACTCCCATGGTACTGGGGACACAGCTCTGCATTCAGAACCAACCTGCCAAGCCTCCCCTTTATGTCCCTCCGCAACCCCCTGGCTAGGTGCAGAAGTCTCACATGATGGTAATATATAATAACACTACCCCTAAGTTATATTTGCAGAAATTTAAAAGACTCCCATATTGTTGCCTTGTACAAAATAATAATATTAATAACATAATTGGCAAGGTCTACACTTATGAAGAACCTCTTATAAAACATGAATTGTTTTGGATGCAAAAATAAAAATAATTAGTAGACTAATCACAATTATCAATTTGTTTACTGGGAATTAAATGTCAGTACATAGTAATGGATGGAATGTGCAAATACTTGCCAAAGGATATATTTCATTCTGTTCTCATTAATTGGTTGTTGATAGCAAATTCACAAAAATGGAAGAACTGCCAATGCTTGGTCAGACCAACTGGAACATGGGGGGCTATTATCAAACTTTTTGTTAGTTTTTTTTCTCTTATTTGCTACTTTTTAGTGTAGTTGTGCCAACATTCGCAACTTTTATGCTCGTTTCCTAATGTTTTCTGTAGCAGAGTTTAACACTGCTGCTCCTGATTCATCTTAAAAGTCCAGATGTGGATTCATACAGGCATGTCCATTGTGTATCCACAAACATTTTTTCAGTTTTCAGTATGCTTTCCTTCAGTATTGTGTCTGCATATGTCTTTTTCTAATTCCATATTGAACTTGTTGATCTTTTTTTCCCATCTTTTTTAAGTGCTGATTCACAACACCCACCACATGTTGAAAGTCCAACAGAAATGTGGTGCATGCCCATTAACTACACCCAAAAAAAGCCTGATGCATTCAATTTAAGTAAGGCTGGTGCATGCAAGGTTTGCCCAATTATTGCAGACCATAGTAAGTATTCAATAATCTGGAGCACTCTGCACATTAGTGAGGCAAACTGCACTACACGCTAGTAATAAATGTGGCCCACTGTATCTAATTGACCAGTAAACTCACCTGACCTAACAATGCAGATGAGCTGAAGGCTGCTATCATAGCATCCAGGGCTTCCATAACACCGCAGCAGTGCCATCAGCTGATTGCCTCCATACCACACTGCATTGAGTGTATTTACTGTAGATACCTTTCATTTGGCCAACAGTTAAAAAATTTTTACATTAATGGGGCACATTTACATCCTTCCATCCCAGCCTTTATCTAGTCAATTCATACATTAATCATTGCAAAACCATCTTTTCTTTATTATGTAAATGAGGGTGGTCAGAGGCACTGATGTCACCCCTGTTCCCCCCCCTCTCCTCCCCCTGCTCATGTCTGTGTTAGGTATAGACAAGCATTGCTAGTGTGTTTGCTGCATCCTCCATACATTTGTGAGAACACAGAACTCAGCTACACAAGTACCTGACATGTCTGTCTATACACATGTAGATACAAAGACGACATCAGCTCCACAGTATCTGACATGTTCTGCTATACACTGTGTGAGACAGCAACATCAGATACACGCGGACAATTTTTTGCACTTACTTTCTTGTATTTGACAACGCACGCAATGTGATTATGGGTATCGAAGCGACTACTTCCCCGGTTAGACGAAGTCAAGGCATCGGTTCCACTAGCCGCGTCTCATCAAGAGTTAAACACAGGTATCAAAGTGGAGGGATGTATTGATATTGATCCCTGAGGAAGCACCGCTTAGCCGGGCGATACGCGTGTGGCATTCCTACCTCTTCCCCAGGGTACCTAGACCATTGGTAATACCCTCTTTGCACACCCCCTTTGCTATTGCAACTTTATTTGTTATTTTGCACTGGGAATGCTAATTATAACTATTATGCGATACTCATATGACTATGCAACTTTCTTGCGACCAAAATATATGACTTAGACTTATTAAATAATTATTGCTAAAACTATGAATTTTGGGTGGATACATGTAGTATACCTGGGGGACCGTGAGTTTTTGACCG
>CM033643.1:145740384-145823780 GCA_019512145.1 Engystomops pustulosus
GTAAACCTAGGTTAAAGTACCTTGGGGTTCTGAAATAGTAAAAATTTAAAAAGTTTAAAAAAAAATTATAATAAAAAAAAAAATTAAAATCACGCCCCTTTACCTAGAACTGATATAAATATTAATAAACAGTAAAAATCATTTTTGAATGCCCTCTTTATCATTTATTGCCCTTTTAACTGTAGCTGTGAGCCACGCGGGGTCTAATCTAGCCCGTCTATACTTGTTACCTATTTGAATAAATTTAGAAGTACAATGACCCAGATTAGAGTAGAATGTCTCCTATTATGGCTTATTTACTAAGGATCGCGAATCCAACTTTCGTATGATTTTGCACCGTTTTGAGGATTTGTGCGGCTTCGACAGATATTTAACGGGAGTCTACACTGGGATTATGTCACACATGATTGGATTGTGTCGCAGCTGCACTGGGTTCCATGTGACAGAAATTGGGGGAGAGGGGCGTGCCGTCGGACGATCCAACTGATACGGACTGAGCGCAGGATTTAACTTTAAAATTGTGTCGCAAGATCAAGCGCTTACAATAATTATGTTATGATCGTTGTTTCCAAGGGTTGACACTGACATTTTGGACAATTTCAAACCACAAGGTCCATCACCTCTTGTGGGATCTTCTACAAGCGGAGACATAAAATTATCCTGCAGAAAATTGATAAAATGTCTCCCTACATCTAAGTCTACATCTAACTGTTCCTCTAATAGCAGAGCCTAATGATCACCCATTTTTCTTGCAATACTTCTGGCATTTGTGATCATACACTTTAATTTTCCACAGGTATTTATTTTAATTTGATTTATAGTAATTTTAATGGCACTTCCATACTCACTATTGTTTTGTAACTTGTGTATCTCCCTATCCACTGCCTTGCTCCACAATTCGCCCACTTCGCCACCCACCAACATAACCTGCCCCCTCTCTGACCTACCCCTTTAGTTTCTTCCTTGTCCTCCTCCCCCAATCCTAGTTTAAATACTCAGCCACCCCTGCTAGGATCTTCTCCCTCAGCACAGCAGCCCTCCTTCCATTAAGTTATCTGCAGAAAACAAGCTTGTACCCCAATGAAAAGTCAGCCCAGTGCTCTAGGAACCTAAATCCCTCTGCTCTACATCAAGGTCTAAGCCATGCATTTAACTCCCTGAGCTCCCGCTGTCTACTCTGTGAAGAGCATGGCACAGGTAACACTCCAAAGAATACTACCTTGGAGGTCCTTCCCTTAAGCTCTTAGGCTCCCCAACCTACCTTCTATTCTGTCATTGGTTCTAATATGGACCATGAAAGCTGGGTCATCCCCAGACCCCCAGTAATTTATCCACCCTTTCTACCTCATGCCGAACCCTGAATATAGAGTCTCCTACATCACTAGCTGTCTTGGCTTACCTGCACCACCATCTCCCGTACTACTTGCTGCGGTGCTCCCCCGGCTGTAAGGGAGAGCAGGATCCACTAGGGCCGGCACTATGGGTAGGAAAAGAATCTCTTCTTTCAAATGAATCTAAAATTGTGTTCCTAGGTGCTATGAGATATTCAGGTTTAAAGTGAGAAATTCACTCCCGATGGCGTTTTAACAGTTAATATCTTACCTCCGTTTTCCTGACACTTAGAACCACAACTTCATATAAGATTCATATAAAAGAGGAGACTCTCTTCTTTCATAGGAAAAAAGAAGTGAGGTTCTATGTGTCACAGAGCCAGAGATACAGCCCTCTGAAGTGTACTCTCCTCCGGATTGTTAGGCTACAGGGAGAATTTGCTGGACACAGGAAATGCTGCACCTCACAGATAATGGAAATTACTACATTTTGATAATATCAACTAATATTCATGTTTTTAACCCTTTTCTATGCAGAACTATCTAAGAACACACTTTCTCTCTTATTGGCTTTTATTTCGTGATAGTTTTTTTTTTTGCCAAAATGGACTGATATGATGAATATTCGATCCTCTACATATTAGCACCGCAACCCAGAACGTGTCCATAAAGTTAAATGTAACACCAACAACACAGACATGTTCTGGAATAAAGTTTTTATTTCACACCATTCTCCATTATTTACATCTATGTTATGACGTTCTTACTCAAATTCTTATGAATCACAGAGGGTTCTGTTATTGTGCGGCTAATACATTGGCGCACATCTAAAAGTGACTTTTGTGATCTCGTTAGCTTGGTTTAAGGATATAAAGTTATTTATTTGACTGTTGTGTAAGGGAGCAAACAATGATAGATCTGTGTGAAGCTCAGTGCAATTTTCTGCAAAAATTGTTTTGTGTCCCCGGTGGATTTAACGTTCCCTTTGCTGCAAATTTTGGTGAATATACACATGTGGGGTATGTATGATCTCCTCACATCTTGCTGCTTTAGGAAAGTATGTTTTATTTATATAAGTATTGTGGATTTGTACATATTTTAGAGTAAATTTAGAATTTTCATGCAATTTTTGCAAATTTTGCAATTTTGCTGTTTGCTGCAAAGTTGCATGAAGGTGGTAGAGTGTATGAATTTAAAAGCTATTCTTGTTTACATGGTGATTTCTGGAAAAATGTGATTTTGACAGAATAGGAGCTTTTTATTTTGAGTGTGATATATTTGTAAACACATTTGTGGATAGCAACCAAATATGTCATGGTTTTTTATTTAGCATTTTTGGGAGTGTAAATTCTTGATGTTGTGTATTGTGGTATATATACACATTGGGACAGATTTATCAAGCTGTCTGAAAGTCAGAATATTTCTAGTTGCCCATGGCAACCAATCACAGCTACCCTTTAAAATATTCATTAGTAGTGGTAAAATGAAAGCTGAGCTGTGGGCAACTGGAAATATTCTGACTTTCAGACAGCTTGATAAATCTGCCACATTGTGTTATTTTGTGTTATTATTTTTAAATCCCTATTTGTTTGTAATCCCTACCACTTCCATGTGAGTTTTAATGTAAAAACTTACGGTTAAAGCAATGCATTTTCTGCACTTTTTGATTAATAATTTGTGTTTGTCACAAAGTTTACATGAGGTGGTGGGGTCAAATGTTAATTGCCAAATGCAATCCCTGGTTGTTTGCTTTTCAAACTTTATAGGTTTATTTAATGAGCGTGCCTTTACTTTAAGAAGAATATTTTTTATGTTACAGTTTTAAAGTGATATTTGATATTACTTTATGTGACATACATATGAGGCTTTGTGAACTCTACACAGGTTCCATCTATTCTACATTTAGGGAGATGTGAGGAAATATTTTCTGCTTGGAGCAGATTTTTTTTGCCATCAAAGTAAAAGTTTATAGTAATTTTTTTATAAAACATGTTTCTCAGTTTGAAAATCAAAATTGCATGAATCGACGACTGTTTTTAACTCTTTAATGCTATTTTTCAAATGGGCAAGTGTCGCTTTCAAAAGATGTGGGTTGCTGCTTTTTTTTTCTTTTTACTGTAATTTCAATTTTATTTGTAAACATCAAAATTCAAAAATTTGCTCTGTCCACTAACACAGCAAAATATCCATAAATGCCTGACAGTGAAAGGGTTAATACCCCTTGGTTGAATTCCTGGGTGAATATGCTTATCATCTATCTCCTGTCTATATATCTATCTATCTAGTTATCTATCTCATATAATCTGTCTATCTAACCATTTATACATCTCGCTTTTTCTATTTTTCAATCAATCTTCTATTTATCTTCTACTGTATTTATCTCTCATATCCATCTACTGTATATATCATCTACTTTATAGTTCTGCATCTAAAAATCTCTATCATATTAATTTTCTATCATAATAATTATAATTAATAATTAATTTATTTACATAGCGCACACAGATTACACAGCGACTCACAGTGCTTGCCAGATCAGTCCCTGTCCCCATGGGGCTCACAATCTAATCAACCTACCAGTATGTTTTGGAGTGTGGGAGGAAACCGGAGGACCCGGAGGAAACCCAAACAAACACTGAGAGAACATACAAACTCTTTGCAGATATTGACCAGCACTGCAAGGCTGTAGTGCTAACCACTGAGCCATCGTGCTGCCCATCAATCTCTGTCATCTATCTCCTATAAAATTCTCCCATTTTGCAGTTTGTTTTACCATACTAAAGGGAGCCTCTTACTGACTGTGACTGGTCATAAAATAGTTTGATTTTGGGGCCCCACTTTTAGTTTTGTCCAGGGCCCCATTTTGTCTAGAACTGGCCCTGTTTCTGACACTGACATCCTTACATCATTGCACAATCATTGCACCTTTAAGTCATGTTCCCACCATGTAAGTTACTCAGGGATCAGCAAACACCCAGTGTGTATGAAGAGAGTCCAACCAGAGAGACCTCTTCATGCACCCATTGCCAAACCAGGACGTTCCAGTATGTCCTGGTGTAGCAAGGGTTAAATGGAGTTTTATTTCACACCATTCTCCATTATTTACATCTATGTTAAGTCTAAAAGTGACTTTTGTGATCTCGTTAGCTTGGTTTAAGGATATATAGTTATTTATTTGACCATTGTGTAAGGGAGCAAACAATGATAGATTGTGTGAAGCTCAGTGCAATTTTCTGCAAAAATTGTTTGGTGTCCCCTGTGGATTTAACGTTCCCTTTGCTGCAAATTTTGGTGAATATACACATGTGGGGTATGTATGATCTCCTCACATCTTATTGCTTTAGGAAAGTACGTTTTCTTTATATACGTATTGTGGATTTGTACATATTTTAGAGGAAATTTAGAATTTTCATGCAATTTTTGCATTTTATTCCGTTTGCAAGTTGCATGAAGGTGGTAGAATGTATGAATTTAAAAGTTATTCTTGTTTACATGGTGATTTCTGGAAAAAATTGATTTTGACAGAATAGGAGCTTTTTATTTTGAGTGTGATATATTTGTGGATAGCAACCAAATATGTCATGGTTTTTGTTTTAGCATTTTTGGGAGTGTAAATTCTTGATGTTGTCTATTGTGGTATATATACACTTTGTGTTATTTTGTGTTATTATTTTTAAATCCCTATTTGTGTGTAAACCTCCACTTCCATGTGAGTTTTATGTAAAAACATACGTTATCAAGGCATTTTCAATGCACTTTTTGATTAATAATTTGTGTTTGTCACAAAGTTACATGAGGGTGGTCAAATGTTAATTGCCAAATGCATCACCTGGTTGTCTTCTTTCGAAATTATATAGCTTTTATGGGTGCCGTTACTTTTTAATCTGTTTTATTGATATATTTTGCAGGTTGTGACTGCTTTAAAATTTCTAGCTGAAAAGCAGATATTTTTTTATTACAGTTTTAGTGATATTATGATGATTTATTTATGTGAACATATCAATATGAGGCATTTGTGAACTCTACACATGTCCATCTATTACATTTAGGAGATGTGAAGGTAAATATTTTCTGCTTGGAGCAGATTTTTTGCCATCAAAGTAAAAGTTTAAGTATTTTTTTATAAAATGTTTCAGTTTGAATCAAAATTGCATGGTGGCGACTATGTTTATTAACTCTTTAATGCTATTTTTCAAAATGGAATGATACAGGATAAACATGTGCTATTCCAAAATGTACAATCTTTATTCAATATAAACACAACATGAATATTACACACCAAACCAAAAAACCAATAAAAACATTTAAAAAGGAGACAAAAAATCCTCTGTACAAAACCCAAGGGGGGGGGGGTAGGACCCATGATACGGCCCATCAAAGAGAAACCCCTCCCTACCCAGCCCCAAAACCCTCAGCCTGTCAAGTGGCAACTATATACCAGGTGAGTAAGAGTAAGAAATCAGACAATATATCTATAATGTAGAGATATGGTAAATGTAAGACAAAAGATGGTCAGCATAATTACCAGGCAAAAGGGTGAGGGGCTGGGAGAGATTTTTCAAAATGGGGCAAGTGTCTGCTTTCAGAAAATATGTGGTTTGCTGTGTTTTTTTTCTTTTTACTGTAATTTCAATTTTATTTGTAAACATCAAAATTAAAAAATTTGCTTTGTCCACTAACGCAGCAAAATATCCATAAATGCCTGACAGTGAAAGGGTTAACACCCCTTGGTTGAATTCCCGGGTGAATATGCTTATCATCTATCTCCTGTCTATACATCTATCTGTCTAGTTATCTATCTCATATAATCTGTCTATCTAATAATTTATATATCTCGTTTTTTCTATTTTTCAATCAATCTTCTATTTCTCTTCTACTGTATTTGTCTCTCATATCCATCTACTGTATATATCATCTACTTTATAGTTCTGCATCTAAAAATCTCTATCATATTAATCTTCTATCATAATAATTATAATTAATAATCAATTGATTTACATAGCGCACACAGATTACACAGCAACTCACAGTGCTTGCCAGATCAGTCCCTGTCCCCATGGGGCTCACAATCTAATCAACCTACCAGTATGTTTTGGAGTGTGGGAGGAAACCGGAGAACCCGGAGGAAACCCAAACAAACACCGAGAGAACATACAAACTCTTTCCAGATGTTCACCAGCACTGCAAGGCTGTAGTGCTAACCACTGAGCCATTGTGCTGCCCATCAATCTCTGTCATCTATCTCCTATAAAATTCTCCCATTTTGCAGTTTGTTTTACCATACTAAAGGGAGCCTCTTACTGACTGTGACTGGTCATAAAATAGTTTGATTTTGGGGCCCCACTTTTAGTTTTGTCCAGGGCCCCATTTTGTCTAGAACCGGCCCTGTTTCTGACACTGACATCCTTACATCATTGCACAATTTTGCTTGGGTGTTCAGAGGCAGAATTGGCCTTCGTTTTCTTGTACCCCTTTCTACCCCCTCTATGTACAGTAACCCAGGTACTTACCCGGTCCTCCTGCCTTTCTTCTCCAGTCTCGACTTGTATCCTGCTTACTGCTTTCTCAGTGAGCAGCATACTCCTCTCAGGATTGTCAATTGCTCGCAGCCGTGCAATATCTTCCTCCAAATCTCTAGCACTAACTTCCGGCTGGAGTAACACATTGCGTTTTGTTTGCGTTTAATGCATACGTTTTCGAACAGATGAAGAGAAGATTTGCCTAATTACATTGTTGACAACATTGAGTTTCCAAAACACAAGTGTTAACATGTGTTAGCACATGTTAACATTGCATTAAAGCCTGTGTTAACAAAGCATTGTCACATGTATTTTGTAAATGCAATGTTGACAACAATGTAATTAGGCAAATCTCCTCTTCAGCTGTTTGAAAACATTTGCTTCAAATGCAAACAAAACGCAACGTATGACCGCAGCCTTCAGATGGAAAATATGGGCACATCTGTCACAGCGGTACTCACCCTGGAACTCCTCCTCCAGCAGTGTATTCGTATGGCAGAGTGTGCAGTGGAACATATCACCAATCTTAGACATATAGCTATAGCTAGACATATCCTAGTTACAAAACTGTGAAAAGTATTAAATCTAGAGATATAAAATGTAAATTACTTATAGTTCTGTGAACTCCTCATTTTTGAACTCCACTTATGTTCACAAGCCACTTAGAAGCAAAAGCCATAATGAGCAAGCTCAAAACGCATTTGTTATCCCTTAATTTATCAGGTAAGAACACTAATCCCTCCTCCCAATTAGCAAGCCAGGCAAAGAAAGGAATTTAAAAAAGCTATTTAACCGGTTCGGTTAACCGGACCGGTTCGGGTCGCGCTGCATGGAGAGGGCTCACGGGCTGAGCCCTCTCCATAGCCGGTAAGTCTTTGCTGCATATTGCAGCAAAGGCTTACCAGTAACACCCGCGATCGGTGCCGGTAACAGCCGCGAGTGTTTTCGCAGCTGATAGCACATTGTAATGAATGAGGAGGAAAATCCCCATATACTGCCATACTGTAGTATGGCAGTATATGATAGGATCGATCAGACAACCTAGGGTTAAAGTACCCTAGGGAGTCGGAAAAATAGTATAAATAAAAATAAAAAAAAGTAAAAAAAAAAATTATAATAAAAAAACCTAAAATTTCAAATCACCCCCCCTTTCCCTAGAACTGACATAAATATAAATAAACAGTAAAAATCATAAACACATCAGGTATCGACGCGTCCGAAAATGCCCAATCTATCAAAATATGATAACGGTTTTTCAATGAGTTTAACCCCGTAACAGAAAATAGCGCCCAAAGTCAAAAATGGCACTTTTTTGCCATTTTGAAAAATATAAAAAAATCTATAAAAAGTTATCAAACAGTCGTACAGTCCTAAAAATGGTATCATTGAAAATATTATCAAATTTCGCAAAAAATGACACCACCCACAGCTCAATACACCAAAGTATAAAAAAGTTATTAGCGCCAGAAGTTGGCAAAATCAAAAAAATATTTTTTGTACAGGAGGTTTTAATTTTTGTAAATGTATGAAAACATTATAAAACCTATACAACCGACACAAAGAATAAAGTATACATGTCATTTGGGGAGCTCAGTGAAAGAGGTATTATTCAAGCCCACAAGAAAATGGCGCAAATGCGTTTTTTCACCATTTTCATTGCATTTGGAATTTTTTTTCCCGCTTCCGAGTACATGGCATGGAATATTTAATACCACCACTATGAAGTGCAATTTGTTACGCAGAAAACAAGCCGTCACACAGCTCTTTACGTGTAAAAATAAAAAAGTTATAGATTTTTGAAGGTGGGGAGTGAAAAATGGACATGAAAAAACAGGAAAGGGCCCGGTCCTTAACCCGTTAAATTGTGACACTGGGAGAAGTGCCATTATATAATTTATCTACACAATCCATAATCACCCAAACCACAGATTCAGTCTTAGCACACACAAGTCCATTTGTTTAAACTCCACTTATTTCCACAAGCCACTTAGAACCACCAGCTAAAATGAGCAATATTAAGTATTTGCTGTAATGTTCATCAAGTGAACAACCCCTTTAAAATGTTGATGTTCAATGCCCCCAATAGTTTTCAATTCGGCATCTGACCCTTTTTCACCTAATTACCATTACCTACAGAGACAGTAGGGAGTGGAATTTGCCTTTAAGTCATGTTCCCACCATGTAAGTTACACAGGGATCAATCTCCCTAGGGATTTGCATAAATTAAACCAACAAAATACTACACCAATGTTGGGAGATCTGAAAGATTAGATTCTCAATTACTTATTTTTAATATGATAACAGAAGAATGTTTGTAGGTACTATAGGACTGAATATAGCGTGGTCTAGACTGACAATCCCCCTGCAGCCTTTCTATTTTTCCATGTACCGAGCTGTATGAGGGCTTGTTTTCTGTATAACAAATTGCACTTCCTAGTGATCATAGTCTTAATTCCATGCCATGTACTGGAAAGTAGGAAAAACATTCCAAATGTAGTGAAATTGTCGAAAAACTTATGAAAAATCATCACATTTGCATCATGTTGCACCTCCACTTTATTCTTTGGGTTGGTACGATCACTGAGATGCCAAATTTATATAGGTTTTATTATTTTTAGTAGATTTAAAACAATTAAATCTTAAGTTTTTATTTTTGCCATATTCAGAGGCTCAGAACTGTGCAGACCTGTGTAAGGTGTTAAGATGACATTTTCTTTGCTACCAATATGGGGACTTTCCTGCTGGCATTAAATGACATGCCTGGGATTCTCACATAGACTCCCGGCTGCCACAGCAACAAATCGTCACCCACCCAATGACGTTACAGGGGCAGCGATCCGGCCCAAAATAGTGGCACCCACACACCACCAGCAATTAAATGCAGCAAACACCCAGTGTGTATGAAGAGAGTCCAGCCAGAGAGACCTCTTCATGCACCCATTGCCACACCAGGACGTTCCAGTATGTCCTGGTGTAGCAAGGGTTAAATGGAGTAAAATCTGGATCTTGAGCTTAAAAAGATACTACAGAAGCTATAATTACCCAACACTAAAAAACGTATACTTACAAACTATAAAGAAGACGAAGACGCCCCTTTGTCACGCAGGATACATTAAGAGGCTTGGGCCTCTTGATGTATCCAGCGGGAGGCACGGCTGGTGAGCAAAACTACACCATGTTCGACCTGACATTATTTTCCGTAAAAACCAGTGAATGAAAGTTGGCTGCTTGTTGAAAAGAATGCAGGCACGGGGCGGGAACATGACGGTGAGGTATTCGCTATTTTAATAGTAAATTCTTGCACTGTACAAGAATTTGCTATTATTTCACTGCTTTTATGACAGAAAACTGGTGTAGAAGTAGTGATCTTAACATTGCACAATCATGCACCTTTAATCATGTTCCACCATGTAAGTTACTCAGGGTATGCAGCAAAGCACCCATGTGATGAGAGGTCCACCGAGAGAGACTCATTTCAGCACCCATTGCCAAACCATGACGTTCATTTGTGTGCGAATGTTGTGTACAAGGGTAAATGGAGTAAACAATTGGATCTTGAGCTTAAAAAGATACTACAGAATCGATATTACCCAACACTCATCCCATTTTTGAAACAAAATGTTATACTTACAAACTATAAGCACGCAAGAAACGCCCCTTTGTCACGCAACAGCATATTAAAGAGGCTTGGGTGTGGCCTCTTGTGTATCGCGGGAGGACAACGGCTGGTGAGCAAAAACTACACGGACATTTCGACTGACATTAATGTTTCCGTAAAACCCATTGAATGAAAGTTGGTGCTTGTTGAAAGGAAGGCAGGCACGGGCGGAACATGGTGGTGAGTATTCGCTATTTTTAATAGTAAATTTTGTCAACTGTGCAAGAAGACTTGCCGCTATTATTTCACTGCTTTTATGACAGAAAACTGGTGTAGAAGTAGTGATAAATCTCCCCCATGGTGCTTATGATATTTCATAGGGCTTCTACACCCTACATTGAATCTCACATTTCTCCTTCCATTTCTTATATATATGCCAAGTGTACAAAATACAGTATGACACAGGCATTTTCCATATTTTTTTCTTCCTGTTGAATAATAGCAAACAAATATCACGCAGAGATCTAGAAAACTAGGAAAAAATTGATACATAAAGTATATTGGAAAATTGTATACCTTTTCATTAAACAAACAATATCAATTATTTGCTGAAAGTGGACATCCCCTTTAACAAAGAAAGATTTATCACAAACTAAGCCAACTACTACTAAGCCAACTACTTTCTGCCTTGCTAGAAAGGCTGTCTATATACCAGTTCTATGACAGAACCTGACTCAATATAATAAATTTGGTGGGTGTGAATATGTGTAATTGTGGTGGCAGGATATTAGGTCATTTACCAATATTCATATGAAGTGATACCTCCTATCTTTTACCCAATCAGCAAGACTTTCCTGACCATAAAATGGCTGCAGATGGAGGGAGGGTCATGTGATCTCTATTTGCCAGGACCTTAATCTATATTTATGAATAATATCATAATGTCCTGCTAGGTTGATTGCTTATCGAAAGATAAGATCACATGAACCTCCATCTGGACAGGAACATCTGACTGATGAGGTAACAGACAGGAGGCTTCAATTTACTTATCAAGAAAGAGAAGCAGAACTTTCAATTGGTGTATATTGGTAAATTACTCAATCTCCCCCCCCCCCCCCACACACACCCACACACTTACACACATTACAAAAAACATGAGGCAAAGTGGTCAAACACTTTAAGCTTAGGGCTGACTTGCATCATATTTTTTTCTTTGTTCCTAAGGAAACTGTTGTCCGGCTAGTAGATTCTGTGGATCAATTTTTATGATGGAGACAATGATGCAGGATGATCCACTGAGTGGCTATAGACTAGTATCTAGAACCAATGTGATTCTAAGATAATTACTTGGAACTGCAGATAAAAATACATCAGACAATCCTACCATTCAAGCCACTGGATCTATTACAGCATCCTGCAATATTGTAAGCGGTAATCAGTCCCTCTTGTTTGCGTTCTTCTCTGCCCACACAGTCTCACAGTGAGGCTACTTCTATGGCAACTGTTCTAACAGCTCATTTAATATATGAAAAGTAGTTCTTTTCAGTTCAACTATATTACCATGTGTACCTTGTCAGAATACTACTCACTATAAAGCAAGTTCAGGGTACACAAATGGACGCAAACCTATCAATTTATCGCAACTATTACCTACATATAACAATATATAGGACAGGTTATCAGGTTATTTTGTGTCATATGTAATAATACATTGAACAATATCATATTAGGAGCTATATACTGTCAGGTTTGCAGGGGAGAACGCTGGGACTTCTGGTGGTGCTAGCAGTGTTCTCTGACCTCTGGCGTGTCTCCGTGCAAACTCTACCTCGGGTCTGCTACTAGCGGTCTCTGGTGTGTGCTCCGGGCAGCGGCTGCTAAGACCTCTCGCTGTTTAGGGGTTGTGTTCTGGACTGCTGGGAGTTGTGGTACCTCTGCATGATGCCTGCGATTATGCTTGCTTATTCTGCACCATGAGGGGTTAATTCGCAGAAGTTGTCCAGCTCCTATCAGGTTCTGGAGATGGGGTTCTGGCTGCATAAATTGCAGCTCTACTAGTCACCTGTGCCAGTGTTTGAAATCCATTTCATCGCTTGCTTCTTGCTATGGGTTTGACTTGCTCTGTGTTCTGAAATGTTGTGATCTCGGCTAGTTTTAAAGTTGACCCTTTTGCTTTCTGAATTTGCTCTTGACGTACCCTCTCGTTGTGACCCCGGCTAGTTTACTACCAAGTACAAATCTTGAACATCTCCCTCCCGCAGTCAGAAGTACAGCACATAACAGATAATTTCCCGTTCCAATGGCAGGAGACATCAATCCGATACTTGGGCATCTCAGTTCCCACTGATTTGTCTAAGCTGTATAGCCTCAACTACACACCCCTGTTGGAGCGCACCTTGGGGGATCTACAGCGTTACGACCGGAAACACTTATCGTGGTTCAGTAGGATTAACGTCCTTAAAATGGACATCCTCCCTCGGTTTTTTATACATCTTCCAGGGGGTGCCCATCAGTCCCCCGGCCACATTCTTTCGATCACTACGCTCGGCCATGCTACGGTTTATATGGGGCTCTAGTCGACCTAGAGTGGGCTGGAGGGTCCTGACTCACCCCAAATCCAGGGGGGAGCCGGTCTGCCTGATTTAAAATTGTACCACCAAGCCTCCATACTCACGAGACTTGTAGACAGGCATTTTCACACCACAACCAAACAATGGGTATCTTTAGAACAAGCCTATTCTCCAGTACTGCTTAAGCTCCTCCCGTGGATTTCCTCAGAGTCTATCCCTTCTATTCCCCCTCAGGCTACCCACCTGAAAGACGCCCTGCGAATATGGAGATTGTTGATTTCAAGAGGAACTTTGTCCCGACAGTTTAGCCCCCTCACACCAATATTTCGCAATCCCGGTTTCCCTCCAGGGATGTCCAAACTGTCCTTTTTGGGATGGGGGGTGCTTGAAGACCCCAGAATATATGATATCCTACAGGGCTCCCCTCTACCAAACCTAGAGGATTTGCACCCTCGTCCTGAAGTGACTAACCCATCATGGTTTGAGTACTCACAACTCCGGTCTTTCATGAATAAGGCTGGATCCGCGGCCGCGTACGCGGAATCTCTGACTGAGTTTGAGAGATTATTCTGGTCCAATACTGCCCCTTCTCATGTGATCTCTGAAATATACTCTCTTTTATCCCGAGGTCCGGACTCATCAGAGTTCTCCTTTGTCAAAGGTTGGGAGCGCGACCTAGGCAATGCCCCATCCTCTTCACCCATAAGTTATCATCTGCTTGCGCTGCCCAAGAGAAGGGTTACAAGATTGTGTCTAGGTGGTACCGAGTGCCGACAGTGCTACACTTGGCTTTCCCTTCTGTCTCAGATTTATGTTGGCGCTGTGGAAAGGAGAAAGGGGATATGCTGCACATCTGGTGGACTTGTGATGCCCTCAAACGGTTCTGGGACCAGGTATTTGCCACATACCAACAAATAACAGGTAAACAAGTGACAACTTCCCCAGAGATAGCGTTGCTGTCGATGCTCCCAGGTTCCATCAGCCTTCAAAAGAAAAACATTTTGAGGTTCTGCTTGATAGCAGCAAGAGCGGTAATTCCCAGACACTGGCGCTCTGCAGTCTGCCCGTCCATGGCGGAATGGGCCCAAGAGATGTTGGCACTGTCCCGCATGGAGGAACTGGCTGCGGTGACGCCGGACGCTTATGAAAGGTACTTCCACGCGTGACAGCCATGGCTGGATTTCAAGGAAACTAAAGCTTTTAGCGATCTCATGGGAGGATAGGATGCTAAGCCACTGTTTTCCTTTATCTATCTACTCACTCATCTATGTCCTCCACCACATGTTGCCCAAACATCTAAATTTGCAATGGTTTCCCTTTCCCTTTAAGAGGAGCCCCTCTCCCTCCCCCCCTGCTATTCCCTTTCCTGCTCTCCTACTCTCTCCTGTTGTTATTTGTCCGTCATTTCCATTTCTATAACTCCTAGAAAGGAGGCACTAGCAGATAGCTGGGAATTATCTGGTGCTTGCTCAGATATGCATTTGTAACTGCCGTCGTCATATCCTACCTCTCCAGACGCAGAAGCTACTACCACCTAGACTGCTAGGGACTTGGGGTCCGAAACGGGGCCCGTCCATAAGTAACTAGCAGTTTCTCAAGACTGGTATTGTTTATATCTGTGTAATTTTGAGAAGTAGCACCATACCTTAAATAACAAACAAAATGTCTAGTACTCCCCCATAGTATGTATTGTCATTGTAAATCACACTGTTGTTATCCCTGCGTGGATAACTTTCTTTTGTTCTTACCTGTTTTGATTTTCTGGTTCTTGTTACTGTTTATCGTTTGTTGAACTGTCTCAATAAACTGATTCAACATAAAGTATATTGGAAAATTGTATACCTTTTCATTAAACAAACAATATCAATTATTTGCTGAAAGTGGACATCCCCTTTAACAAAGAAAGATTTATCACAAACTAAGCCAACTACTACTAAGCCAACTACTTTCTGCCTTGCTAGAAAGGCTGTCTATATACCAGTTCTATGACAGAACCTGACTCAATATAATAAATTTGGTGGGTGTGAATATGAGTAATTGTGGTGGCAGGATATTAGGTCATTTACCAATATTCATATGAAGTGATACCTCCTGTCTTTTACCAAATCAGCCAGACTTTCCTGACCATAAAATGGCTGCAGATGGAGGGAGGGTCATGTGATCTCTATTTGCCAGGAACTTAATCTATATTTATGAATACTATCATAATGTCCTGCTAGGTTGATTGCTTATCGAAAGATAAGATCACATGACCCTCCATCTGGACAGGAACATCTGACTTATGAGGTAACAGACAGGAGGCTTCAATCAAGAAAGAGAAGCAGAACTTTCAATTGGTGTATATTGGTAAATTACTTATTATCCCCCCCCCCCCACACACACACACACTTACACACATTACAAAAAACATGAGGTAAAGTGGTCAAACACTTTAAGCTTAGGGCTGACTTGCATCACCTTTGAGAAACATAAAATACCTTTCCACAGCATATTTTTTTTCTTTGTTCCTAAGGAAACTGTTGTCCAGCTAGTAGATTCTGTGGATCAATTTTTATGATGGAGACAATGATGCAGGATGATCCACTGAGTGGCTATAGACTAGTATCTAGAACCAATGTGATTCTAAGATAATTACTTGGAACTGCAGATAAAAATACATCAGACAATCCTACCATTCAAGCCACTGGATCTATTACAGCATCCTGCAATATTGTAAGCGGTAATCAGTCCCTCTTGTTTGCGTTCTTCTCTGCCCACACAGTCTCACAGTGAGGCTACTTCTATGGCAACTGTTCTAACAGCTCATTTAATATATGAAAAGTAGTTCTTTTCAGTTCAACTATATTACCATGTGTACCATGTCAGAATACTACTTACTATAAAGCAAGTTCAGGGTACACAAACCTATCAATTTATCGCAACTATTACCTACATATAACAATATATAGGGCAGGTTATCAGGTTATTTTGTGTCATATGTAATAATACATTGAACAATATCATATTAGGAGCTATATACTGTCAGGTTTGCAGGGGAGAACGCTGGGACTTCTGGTGGTGCTAGCAGTGTTCTCTGACCTCCGGCGCGTCTCCGTGCAAACTCTACCTCGGGTCTGCTACTAGCGGTCTCTGGTGCGTGCTCCGGGCAGCGGCTGCTAAGACCTCTCGCTGTTTAGGGGTTGTGTTCAGGACTGCTGGGAGTTGTGGTACCTCTGCATGATGCCTGAGATTATGCTTGCTTATTCTGCACCATGAGGGGTTAATTCGCAGAAGTTGTCCAGCTCCTATCAGGTTCTGGAGGTGGGGTTCTGGCTGCATAAATTGCAGCTCTACTAGTCACCTGTGCCAGTGTTTGAAATCCATTTCATCGCTTGCTTCTTGCTATAGGTTTGACTTGCTCTGTGTTCTGAAATGTTGTGATCTCGGCTAGTTTTAAAGTTGACCCTTTTGCTTTCTGATTTTGCTCTTGACGTACCCTCTCGTTGTGACCCCGGCTAGTTTACTACCAAGTACAAATCGATGCTTATTTTCCTTTGTTCACCATTATTGGTTTTAGCGATTACAATATTGAAAATAACAAGGAGTATGTCACGGGTGGTCCCACAACCCATATCGCGGGTCGTGGGCTCACCTGTGCTCCTCTACCCCCACCAGCGCGTCGCCCACGCACCTTACTTGTATCGGCCCCTGTCTCCTCTCCATCCGCCATGCGCGTGCATTCCTGACTCCTAGATTTAAAGGGCCAGTGCGCCGTTAATTGGCGCTGGCCATTTTCTGAAAACTCTTCTAGTACACCCTGCAGAATGTTTGAGCTAGCTAGCCATTGTGAAAATCTCCCAGCGTTTCTTTGGAGGGAGATTCTGACTTGGGGACATTTCTCATGTGTGGCTGGGCACCCTGGGGTACAGCGCTCTGTTGCCCTCATTTCCTGATTTTACTGGTGGCCAGATCTGGCCAAGTATGTTTGTGATTTTGTGTGTTCCTGTGCTTCCTGTGCCTGGAATAAGCCGTGACTTTTCAAGCCTGCTGGTCTTCTTCTGCCATTGCCAATACCCAGCTGTCTGTGGAGTCATGTGGCCATGGACTTTATCATGGACCTGCCGCTTTCATCAGGCAATACCGTCATCTGGGTGGTAACTGACCGTTTTTCAAAAATGTCCCATTTTGTTCCTCTGCCATCTGCTCCACGTCTTGCCAGCCAGTTCTTCCTTCACATCTTCCGAGTCCATGGACTTCCCCAGCACATAGTCTCCGACCAAGGAGTTCAGTTCGTCTCTAAATTCTGGCATTCCCTCTGCAACCAACTTCAAATGAAATTGGACTTTTCTTCCGCCTATCATCCCCAGTCTAATGGGCAGGAGGAAAGAGTTGCTATCTCCGCCATTTTGTTTCTGCCCATCAGGACGATTGGTCCACTCTGTTACAACTTCTTAGACTCTGCATTCGCGGGCTCACCTCCATTTTTTATCAAGTATGGACTGCATCCACGCCCTCCTCTTCCTATGCCTGTGTCATCGGATGTTCCTGCTGTTGAGGAATTGGTACGGGACCTGGAGACCATCTGGGAGCAGACTCGCCGTTCCTTATTGCAGGCCACTGCCTGAACCAAGGTCCAGGTCGATAAAAAAACACAGATCTCCTCCTGTCTCCGCTCCTGGTGACAAAGTCTGGTTGTCCTCCAGATATGTCCGGCTAAAGATCCCTGGCTACAAGTTTGGTCCTCGTTTCCTCGGTCCCTTCGAGGTGCTGAGTCACATCAATTTGGTGTCCTATGAGCTGTGCTTTCCTCCCACCATGTGCATCTCAAACTCTTTCCATGTCTCCCTGCTCAAGCCTGTCATCCTGAATCACAACCCATATCGCGGGTCGTGGGCTCACCTGTGCTCCTCTACCCCCACCAGCGCGTCGCCCACGCACCTTACTTGTATCGGCCCCTGTCTCCTCTCCATCCGCCATGCGCGTGCATTCCTGACTCCTAGATTTAAAGGGCCAGCGCACCGTTAATTGGCGCTGGCCATTTTCTGAAAACTCTTCTAGTACACCCTGCAGAATGTTGAGCTACCTAGCCATTGTGAAAATCTCCCAGCGTTTCTTCTGTGCTTCGTGTTCCTTTTTCAGTATTCCCGTGTTCCTGTGCTCCTGTGTGTTGCTGCGTTCCCGTGCTCATTTGTGTTCCTGCGTTCCTGTGCTCCTGTGTGTTCCTTTTCCCATGCCCTGTGCATTCTTACGTTCCTGTTCCCGTGTTCTTGCGTTCCTGTTCCCATGCTCCTGTGTGTTCCAGTCCGTTCCTGTGTTCCCATTCCCGTTCCCATCCACCTGGACCTCCCGTTGCTGACCCCGGATTGGACTTGACTTTGCATCTCTGCGCCTGCCCTGACCTTTTGCCTGAACTTTACCATGACACTGTCTCCTGCAAAGGTACCTTGACCTTGGCTGCCACCGCGGACTAGTCAAACCTGTGGAACGACCTGGTGGTACCCCACCGCAGAGAGACCATCCCGCTTTGCGGCGGGCTCTGGTGAAGACCAGGTGCCACTTAGATTCCGATCCCAGGTGTCGGCTAGTACCACCTCCCGCGGTGGTCCAGAGGATCCACAGATCCCGAACCCTGACAGTAAGATGAGGCTATGGATCCCGCCGAGGTTCCGCTACCTTTTCGGTCTGATCTTACCACCATCGTGGCTCAGCAGTCCTGGCAGATTGACAAGCAAGGGGAACAGTTAGGGCAAGTCACCGCCATGTTGCATCTGCGTGAAGCTCGATGGTCTCCTCTTCTCCCCCCTGATGAGATTTCCTCATTCATTTCCGTCCGGCTGAGAAAAACATCAAGGCTGACGCCTTCTCTCATGCATCGGATGTCATTGGGGAAGAACTGGCTCCTCGGCATGTCATCCCTCCTGAGCAACTGGCACTGGGCGCGCCTGTGGATCTTCGACAACTACCTCCTGGCAAGACCTATGTACGACCTGCTCTACGGAGGGAGATTCTGACTTGGGGACATTTCTCATGTGTGGCTGGGCACCCTGGGGTACAGCGCTCTGTTGCCCTCATTTCCTGATTTTACTGGTGGCCAGATCTGGCCAAGTATGTTCGTGATTTTGTGTGTTCCTGTGCTTCCTGTGCCTGGAATAAGCCGTGACTTCTCAAGCCTGCTGGTCTTCTTCTGCCGTTGCCAATACCCAGCTGTCTGTGGAGTCATGTGGCCATGGACTTTATCATGGACCTGCCGCTTTCATCAGGCAATACCGTCATCTGGGTGGTAACTGACCATTTTTCAAAAATGTCCTATTTTGTTCCTCTGCCATCTGCTCCACGTCTTGCCAGCCAGTTCTTCCTTCACATCTTCCGACTCCATGGACTTCCCCAGCACATAGTCTCCGACCAAGGAGTTCAGTTCGTCTCTAAATTCTGGCATTCCCTCTGCAACCAACTTCAAATGAAATTGGACTTTTCTTCCGCCTATCATCCCCAGTCTAATGGGCAGGAGGAAAGAGTTAATCATAGTTTCATAGTTTCTACGGTTGAAAAAAGACACTTGTCCATCAAGTTCAACCAAGGAAGGGAAGGGAGTGGATGAGGAAGGGATTTAGGGGAAACAATTCTATATAACATAACCATCTATGTTATTTAGGTGTAAAAAGGCATCTAGACCCTTCTTGAAGCTATCCGCTGTCCCTGCTGTGACCAGCGCCTGAGGCAGGCTATTCCACAGATTGACAGTTCTCATAGTAAAAAAGCCCTGTCGCCTCCGGTGATTAAACCTTGATTTCTCCAAACGGAGATAGTGCCCCCTCGTCTTTTGATTTGATCTAATCTGAAACAACTTCCCACCATATTTTTTGTATGGACCATTCATATATTTAAATAAATTAATCATGTCCCCTCGTAGTCGTCTCTTTTCCAGACTAAATAAATCTAGTTGTTTTAATCTTTCCTCATAACTGAGACCCTCCATACCCCTTATCATTTTTGTGGCTCTACGTTGAACCCTCTCCAGCTCCAGGGCATCCTTTTTATGGACCGGTGCCCAGAACTGGACAGCATATTCCAGGTGTGGCCGAACCAGTGCCTTGTATAGTGGTAATATTACATCCCTATCACGAGAGTCCATACCACTTTTGATACATGACAAGATCCTACTGGCTTTAGAGGCAGCTGATTGACATTGCATGCTGTTATTCAATTTATGATCTACTAGTACCCCCAGGTCCTTCTCAACAAGGGACTCACCCAGATTTACTCCCCCAAGGACATATTTTGCCTTTGGATTATTGGCCCCCAGGTGCATAACCTTACATTTATCCACATTAAACCTCATTTGCCAAGTGGATGACCAAACATTCAGTTTGTCCAAGTCACCCTGCAGCCTATGAACATCCTCCATAGACTGTATTACACTACACAGTTTGGTGTCATCTGCAAAAATAGACACAGTGCTATTAATTCCTACCTCTATATCATTAATAAATATATTAAATAGTAGTGGGCCAAGCACAGAACCCTGGGGTACACCACTCATAACTGGTGACCATTCCGAGTAGGAATCATTGACCACAACTCTCTGGATACGATCCTTCAGCCAGTTTTCAATCCAATTGCAAATGATTTCTGCCAAACCAATAGCCCTAATTTTACCCATCAGACGTCTATGAGGGACAGTGTCAAATGCCTTTGCAAAGTCCAAGAACACAATATCCACAGCTGCTCCTCCATCCAGGCATCTGCTAACCTCTTCATAAAAGCAGATAAGGTTAGTCAGACCCTGGGCTGATATCTCCGCCATTTTGTTTCTGCCCATCAGGACGATTGGTCCACTCTGTTGCCATGGGCAGAGTTTCCTTACAACTTCTTAGACTCTGCATTTAGAGGGCCAGCTCACTCCATTTTATCAAGTATGGACTGGCATCACGCCTTCTCTCTTCTTATGCAGTGTGTCATCGGATGGTTCTGCGTTGAGGAATTGGTACGCGACTGGCAGACCTCTGGGAGCACGACTCGATTTCGCCATATTGCATGGCACTGCACGAACAAGGTACAGGTCGATAAAAAAAAAAGCAGGTCTCTCATCTGTCTCGCGGCCTCTGGTGACAAAGTCTGAGTGGTCTCAGATATGTCCGGCTAAAGATCCCTGGCTACAAGTTGGTCCTCGTCCTTCGGTCCCTCGAGGTGCGAGTCAACATTCAATTGGTGTGGCTATGAAGGCTGTGCTTTCCTCCCACCATGTGCATCTCAAACTCTTTCCATGTCTCCCTGCTCAAGCCTGTCATCCTGAATCAGTTCTCCCGACAAGTGCCTCCTCCCGCTCCTGTGGCCGACTTCTCCGATATCTATGAGGTAAAGGAGATCCTTGATATGAAGACGGTGAGGGGTAAGCGGTTCTTCTTGGTTGACTGGAAGGGGTTCGGGCCGGAGGAGAGATCTTGGGAGCCTGAGGACAATATCCTGGACCACAATCTCCTGCAGAGATTCCTCAACCTCAGGAAGAGGGGGAGGCTGAAGGAGGGGGGTGGAACTGTCACAGGTGGTCCCGTAACCCATATCACGGGTCGCGGGCTCACCCGTGCCCTTCTGTCCTCGCCAGCTATATACAGCCACCAGTAATCACTATGTACAGCCCCCATCAATAACTATATGCCCCCCCAGTAATCACTATATACCCCCCCAGTAATCACTATAAACAAGCCCCAGTAAACACTATATACAGCCCCCCAGCAATCACTGTAAACAGCTTTAAAATCTATTAAATGTAGTGTAGTGGCCAAGCACAAGAAACCTGGGGTACACCAACTCAAGAACTGGTGACCATTCGAGTAGGAATCATTGACCACAACTCGCTTGGATACGATCCTTCAAGCAGTTTTCAATCCAATTGCAATGATTCTGCCAAAACCGAAGCCTAATTTACCATCAGACCGTCATGAGGGAAGTGGTCAAATGCCTTTGCAAAGTCAAAGAACACCAATATCACAGCTGATCTCCATCCAGCATATGCTAACCTTTCATAAAAGCAGATAAGGTTAGTCACAGGACCCGGGCTGATATCCCGCCAGTTGGTTCTGCCCATCAGGAACGATTGCCATCTGTTGCCATGGGCAGAGTTTACCGTACAAACTTCTTGAGACTCTGCATTTGAGGGCCTCACTCCATTTTATCAAGTATGGACGGCATCACGCCTCTCTCTCCTTATGCAGTGTGTCATCGGATGTTACTGCTGTTGAAGGAATTGGTACGGACTGGGAGACCTCTGGGAGCAGACTCGCAGTTCCCTATGCAGGCACTGCGAACAAGGTCACAGGTCGATAAAAAAAAAGCAGGCTCTCTCCTAGTCTCGCGGCCTCTGGTGACAAAAGTTGAGTGTCCTCAGATATGTCCGGCTAAAGATCCCTGGTACAAGTTGGTCCTCGTCTCTCGTGTCCCCGAGGTGCGAGTCACATTCAATTGGTGTTCATATGAAGCTGTGCTTTCTCCCACCATGTGCATCTCAAACTCTTTCCATGTCGTCCCTGCTCAAGCCTGTCACGCTGAATCAGTCTCCGACAAGTGCCTCTCCCGCTCCTGTGGCCGAATTCTTGCCGAATCTATGAGGTTAAAGGAGACCTGATTGAAGACGGTGAGGGTAAGCGGTGTATTCTTGCGTGGACTGGAGCGGGTTCGGGCGGGAGGAGAGGATCTTGGAGGCATGAGGACAATATCCTGGACCACAATCTCATCGGCAAGAGATTCCTCACCTACCGGAAGGAGGGGGGAGGCTGAGGAGGGGGGTGAAACTGTCACAAGGTTGCTTGTTGTTGATTTGGTCCCAGAACCCATAGCACGGGTTCTGGGTGCTCACCCGTGCCCTTCTGTCCTCCACAGCTATATACAGCACCAGTCGAATCAACTATGTACAGCCCCCACAAACCAGGGCTCACGCCCTTACCCCAGACCTCCACTAATTTCTCTTTCCTATACTCCACTCTCCGTCGCCCCCAGTAATTCACTATAACCCCCCAGTAATATCACTATAAAAAGCCACCAAGGATAAAACTATATACACGCCCCCAGCAAATCACTGTAAACCAGCCCCAGCAAGAGCTCGCTGATACAGTCCAGCAGAATCACAATTACAGCGCCCCAGCAATAAATTAGTATACAGCTTTACCAGTATCAGTAAGAGACCCTACAACAGTATCCACTATATACACCCCAACGCATAGTAAGCCTATTAGTAAGGCCCCCAGCAGATAATATAACCGCCTCCTCCCAGCAATTTATACTATGTTTATATGCCCCCAGTAACTCACAATATACAGCCCCCAGCAATCACGTATACAGCGCCCTAAGGCATAAGTAATATAGCCCCAAGGAATCACTATATACAGACTGCCCAGCATAACTTATATATAGCCCCAGTAATTCAATTATATACAGGGGCCTCCCATCAACCTGTATACAGCCCCCTGCAATAACTATACACAGCCCCTAGCAATCACTATATACAGCCCCCAGCAATTGCTTTATACAGTCCAGAGTAATCACAATATACAGCCACCAGTAATCACTGTATAGAGACCCCACCCCAGTAATCACCATATACAGCCCCAAGCAATAAATATATACAGCCCCCAGTAATAAATATATACAGCCCTCCAGGATTAACTATTTATAGCCCCCAGTAATCACTATATACAGCCCCCAAGCAATCACCGTATACAGACCCCCAGCAATAACTATATATAGCCCCCAGCAATCTCTATATACAGCCTGCCAGCAATAACTATATATAGCCCCCCAGTAATCATTATATACAGGCCCCCATCAATAACTATATACAGCCCCCCAGTAATCACTATATACAGCCCCCAGCAATCACTATATACAACCCCCAGCAAAATAAATATATACAGCCCCAGTAAGGCCCCCTAAGAATAATTGCATACAGCCCCTTAGGGATCACTATATACAGCCTCCCCAGCAATCCGTATATACAGCCCCCAGTAATCACAATCCCCCTTAGTATTCACTGTATACAACTCCCCAGAAATCACTATATACACCCCCAGCATTAACTATATACAGTCCCCCTAACATTACCTTTATACAGTCCCACAGCTTTAACTATATACAGCCCCCCAACATCACCTATATAAAGTCCCAAAGCATTAACTATATACAGTTCCCCTAAAATAACCCACTATAATAACTATATACAGACACCAATAATAACTAACTATGTACAGTCCCCCTATAACAACTGTATACGACCCCCTATAACTATATATACCTCCTATAACTAAATATACACATTCTCCCTATTATAACTACATACCCCCCATAATAACTAGATACACCCCCCTATAATAACTAGCTATATACAGTCCCCCTATTATAACTATATACACAACTAACTATTTACAATTGCCCTATAAAACCTGTAGACAGTCCAAGGTAAAATAATAAAATTCTACTTCCCCTTCCTCCATTCCCCCGATGCGTGCCGATCTCATCGTCTTCCCTCGTGGTGTCCCTCGGAGTTGTACCAATATGGTGGCGCTTGGCCGTCAGGAAACGCAGTGATGTCACACATTGCGCCAGCAGCAGGCCACCGCCATCTTGATTTAACTCAGATCATCTACTGGCAGAGCAGGGAACGTATTGTTCCCTGGCTCTGCCATAGGCTTAAGTCGGGGCATACCCTATGTCTGCTGACTGCTCGGTACGGCAAATACACAGCCCGATTTCCGAATACACAGTGAGCAATCACCCACATTTGGTAGGGGCCCCTTTAAGGGCAAAGTGGCCTATAATCCGTGTCACAGGTGCTCCCACGATCCCTGTCTCAGATTGCGGGCCACCTGTTTCCCTCCATGTGCCCCGAAGCCCAGCGGAACTCACCTCTCCTGGCTCCAGCGGTGGTCCGTGGCTCCCGTGGTTCGGCACGCACGTCCCAGTCTCCTAGGGCAAGCGCACGCCGAATCGCAAACATTTAGAGGGCCAGCACGCCGATAATTGGCCTGCCTTAAATTCCTGCCCATTCCTGTGACCCTTGCTGGATCTTCAAGCCATCCCCTGAAGAGAAAGCCCCCCCTGTGTATCCTGCGTTCCTGTGTATCCTGCGTTCCAGTGTATCCTGATCCATATGCCAGTCCATTGCTGTATCCTGATCCGTGTGCCAGTCTGTTGCTATGTTACTGATCCGACTGCCAGCTCCTGCGATTCCTGAGTGTGACTTCTGCGATTCCTAGTGTGACTTCCTATGCTGTTCTCCTGCTGTCTCCTTGGCTGCCACCGTGGGCTACTCACACCTGCGCAACGACCTGGTGGTACCCCACCGCAGATTTCTCGAACGAGCTGAAGATTTGCGGCACGAGCTACCTCTAGTCTGGCTTCCACGTCTGCCTTGGTTGGCTCCAGTCTTCCAAAACCCGCTCCAGCCTCCGGTCGAACAGTCTGCAGTGGAACCTATGCAGGTTGACAAAGCCCAACTCACACCTGGGGAACGTTCCAGACATTTTCAAGAGAACCTCTGCCTGTACTGTGCCAGTCCAAAACACCTCATCGGGACTTGTCCAGTCCGTCCCCAACGTCTGCGAAACGCCAGCACCTAGGGCTTCTGGGAGAAGCGTCCTTAGGTGTTAATTAAGCTTCTCCATGTCTGATTATTCCAGTGCTCCTCAGTGTCGGCACCGTTGCTCCTGTGCAAGTCTCAGCATTTCTGGACTCTGGACTTTGTGGATGCTGCTCTGGTCTCACGGCATCACATTCCAGTGGTTCTGCTCAAGTCACCCCTCGTTATCTCCTCTGTAAGCGGACAGCTTCTTTCCCTTCCGGTACCACACGGAACCTATCCGTCTTCAAGTTGGAGTCCTGCAACAAGAAAACCTGGCCTTCTATGTCCTGCCTCGCTCCACGTCAGCTCTTCTTCTGAGTCTTCCTTGGCTCCAACTCCATGCTCCGGACCTCAATTAGAAGATTGGTGAGATCCAGCGTTGGAGCCCTGAATGCCAATCCAAATGTATGGTGGCACCTCTTCCGGTCCTGTCCTCTACTGTGTCTTCCAAGTCTCTGATGGGTCTGACAACTTGTTACCGGGACTTTACTGATGTTTTCTTTAAGAAACAAGACTTTGACACCATATCGTCCCTATGATTGCCCTGTGGATCTCCTTCAGGCAGGGATGCACCTGCCATGAGGCGAGTTGGGATTTTCATTAATTGAAATGATGTTTCCCCTTTTTAAAGAAGTTCTTCAGAAGCTCAACTATATATCATAGTATATGCAAAAAGAACTGAAATCCCAAGATGGTTTCAAAAGAAAAAAATTCTTTATCCTCCATGTATATTGGGAAGTATAGAAAATGACCAGCACTCCTCGGATCCAGTAAAAAAAAGTACAGGTGGTCCCCTACTTAAGAACAATCAACTTACAGACGACCCCTAGTTATAGACGGACCTCTCTGCCCACTGTGACCTTTAGTGAAGCTCTCTGTATGCTTTACTATAGTCCCAGACTGCAATAAACAGCTGTAAAGTATCTGTAATGAAACTTTATTGATAATCCTTGGTCCCATTATAGGAAAAAAATTTGAAACTCCAATTGTCACTGGGGCAAAAAATTTTTTGAATTTATACAAATTCAATTTAAGAAGAAACCTGTGGAACCTATCATGTATCTAACCCCCGGGCCTGTATATGCAATTTCATTATAGATAAGCAAAGAGTAACTTTGTTTGTCATATGCATCCCTGTCCTATGCATTCATATGTCATATCGAAGAAATGTAAAGCAGGGTGGCGCTCAATATAAGTTAAGTTAGGGGGGCCTCTATAGCTAAATTAATGAGAGGGTACTGAGGGGGCTGAAACACAATTTTTGTATAGCAGGGAGACGCAGTGTAAAAAAGGGTGCATGCAAAATGCGTGCACGATATATATATAGTTTGGAGGCACTGAATATATAATATATTTATTATTAACAATGTATATGCATTAATAAAGGGGCACTGTATATAAATTCATGAGAGATGAACTGTATAGCAAGTCGAGCATTGTACAGTATATAATTTAAGGGGGGCTGTTTTTATATGGGATACTGTTTTTAAAAGCATTAAGCTTTATAACAGTGAGGCACTGTATAATTATTAAAGTGAAGGCACTGATAAGCGACGGTGCTTTATATGTGTGATCAATAAAGGGTGCAATGTTTAGTGGGGGATTACACTATAGCAGGGGCTCTGTATATAAATTAATGAGCAGGCATTGTAAAACAAGATGTATATAAACCAATGCGAGACACTGTATAGCAAGGAGGGCACTGTATATTATGTAAATTAAGGATGGAAGAATCATAAGGGGACACTGTATTTAATTCCATGAAGAAGACACTTTTTAAACCTTCATATAAGGGAGTAGAGTAAATTAGGAAAATTAACTATCCATGTATGTGAAATGACCTTACTAGCATCATATTACTAATTACTGAAATTTGCACTCTCATTAAAAAGCTACTCATGAATATTCTATAATTACGGTAAATCAAATCATATTATGTTGGTATGATATATAATTATAATTTTGTTAATTTTTGGTTTGTTATGCTGCCTGCTATGACTGCTCCGTCATTCAGATGTAATGAATGATGTCAATAATTTCACAGTTTCAAGTACTAGGCTGCATCCAGCTAAGTACATAGAATACAATTTTTTAAGTAAGCAGAGCTTTTGTAATTATTTGATTAGTTATTGTTGTTCTATCTTTTATAATTATTTGTGGAGGCCTTAATATTGGATTGTTCCAGGAAATGCAAAATTGGAATGTTTGCCATCTAATAGAACATACTAACTAGATTGTATAAGGAAATAAAAACATATGATCAAAACTGCAGGAGGATGCGAAGCACGTTTCTAAAATCATAGTTAAAAACAAGATGGGTCTGAAAAAAAACTGTTTATAATCATTTGCACTAATTTAACACCATATTGTACAGATTTTAAGAGGTTTTCTAATATATGTATACATATATAAAAGGAAAGTCCACAGCAGCACAATGTCCAAAGTTCCCCTACAAGGGGGGGTGCAGAGGCCTCAGAGTTCAGGGTAGGAACCCATGTATGTACAAAATCCAAATCCAAGCAGGTAAAAGTGAAGAAGAGTTTATTCCAAAACTGGCGACGTTTTGGTGTGTTACCACCTTTCTCAAGCAATGTGCATTCCATAGTGAACAGGTTTAAATGGCAAATGTGGGAGTGTCTTATCGTTAACTCTTAGTGAGCCATGATGACAAATTCATTTTAACCCCTTCCCAACATTTGACGTACTATTACTGCATGGCGGGAGGTGCGCTCCAGCAAAATGCAGTAATAGTACGTCAAGCTTCTGGCGCCGGCTCCTGAACGGAGCCGGCGCCAGAAGCTGCGGGTGTCGGCTATATATTATAGCTGACACCTGCCTCTAACACCCGCGATCGGAGATTTCTCAGATCGCGGGTGTTAACCCCTAACACGCCGCGGTCGCGCTGACCGCGGCGTGTCAGGGGCATTTAGCTGGAATCGGACCCCCCCGCGGCGCTTACTGGGGGGTCCGCTGCTCCGATCGACTGGCGGTGCCCGGGGCTGCGCGATCCTCCTGCCGGGAGCCGGGTCCTGCCTTCTGGCAGGACCCGGCTGTGACACACTGAGCATGTATACAGTGTAATACATCTGTATTACACTATATTAGGTGAAGAATAGCTTGAACAAGTGATCAATGGATCACTTGTTCAAGCTAACCTGTAAAAGTAAAGAAAAAAGGTAAAAAAACACTAATAACACACTTTTGAATAAAAATAATTAATTAAATAAAGTTAAAGTCCCCCTAAACACAAACATGCCCATACACTCTAATAAAGTAAAAAAACCTGAAAATTTCGCAAAATACCCCACCATATTTTGGTATCCCGCGTCCCGTAACAATCTGTACACTAAATCAAAACTTATTGGACCCGTATTGTGAACGCCGTAATAACAAAACGCGAAAAACTCGCCCAAAAATGTACATTTTCATAAATCCCTTCACAATGTTCCAAAAAAGTGTCACAAAAAGTTTGTGCACCAAATGGTATCATTGAAAAGGACACTCAACATGTAAAAAATAAGCCCTAAACGTAGCCTGTCAACAAAAAATTTAAAGTTCTATCCGGAAGAATGGCGATGCAAAAACAAATGCATTGTCTTTATACATCGGTCCCCTACTTAAGGACCCCCGACTTACAGACAACCCATAGTTACAGACGGACCCCTCTGCCCACTGTGACTTCTGTGAAGCTTCCCCCCCTCTGGATGCACTGGCAATGATCAGCCTTAAGGTGTCTGTAATGAAGCTTTATTGATAATTTCTTGTCCAATTACACCCAAAATTGTGAAACCCATTGTCCCCTGGGCAAAAGAAAAAAAATTTGTCGATAAAACTTCATTATAAAATATACATTTTCGACTACAAACAATCAACTTAAGAACAAACCTCCAGACCCTATCTTGTATGTAACCCGGGGACTGCCTGTATTGGTTCTTTTTCCTGGAAAATAAAAAACTATAACATGAGATATCACCGTAATGTAGTGATCCTAGATATCAAAATAATTAGTATTTTTTAATGTACGATCCCCCAAAATATACAAAAAAAGAACCCAAACTTGTCAATTTCTTTTCTGCATACATTAAAGAGTTAATAAAATCTCTCAAAAGCTTACCGACCCACTAACATGAAGTATTTGTAAAGTGCATCTCCATGTGGCAAAAACATAAGCCTTAATGTCCAAATTGCCAAAAAAATAAAGATTGTGAGGCCATTATAAAGTGAACAATGCATAATCTGCTCTGAATGGCCGCAGCTCCCCGTCGATCCCTGGCGTGTGCCCTACAGCAGGTCCCCACCACATATGGGTCTTACTATACACGGAGAGATTGGGTATCAAATTTGTGAGGCGTTTTGGAATTTTATCCACTGAAATTTGTACATTTTATGAAAAACACCTTAATTTATTAAAAAAAAAAAAATGTCAAAATTGCTCTATTTTGTTTGAACCCCTGTAAACCAATTACAGGGTTAACAAACTTCATAAACAGTTGTTTACGTACGGTTAGGGTTATAGTTTTATAATGGGGGGTAATTTATGGGGTTTTACTTTTATTTAGCCTCTCAAGTAGTGACTTGAAAACCTGTCGCAGGTCCCGTAAATAGCAGGATTTTGCTTTTTTCATTAGAAACGTTCAACGCCCCCAAAACAGCTTCAAAAATAAGACTATGTATTAAAAAAAACCAAGAGGTTTCAATAAGTAGACATTGGTGACTGTTTTGGTTATTATGTTTTCGGTGTTATGACTCGTGTGAAGGAAACAAGTAGAACATTGTTTGACTTTCGCAAATTGAGAATTTTTACCAAATTTGTCACCAAATATCGGATTTGTCTCAATAATAAAGCAAAACAAAATACCAACACAAATTTTGTAACTTACAGAGAGTACCAATGTTGTCACGAGAGAAAACAATTTCAAATCCCTGGATATGAAAGCGTTTCGAAGCTATAAAATTATAGTGACAACAGGCAGCTTGAAAAAAATGGGGGCCGTGTCAGCGAAGGTGAAAAGAGTGGCCTCAGCTAGGTTTAAGGGTTCAAACAACTCTTAGAAAATACAATATTTATACAAATGATGAAAACTGTCATGCTATGTGCCAACAAGTATAAAGGCAACGTGCTAACCATATAATACAAAAGAATTTGCTTGAAAGCCATGAATACAATTATAAAACACAGAGTCATATGACCTGTGTGTGTGACTGTGTCGAAAGCCATGGTGCACATTAATATCAAACAAGTGATCGGTACTGGAGTAACGTATAATGTTTATATGCGACCATAAATATTCAGAAAATATAAGAATCGTTGTTCTTACTGTGGACTGCGCATGGACCGGCAACCAGCTTGTTTGCGCACCGAGGCATTGGGCGGGATGGGCGGTTTTAAGCAGGGGGCAGGGAGGAGGGGGAGAGTATATTAGTTTTCCTTTTCTTTTTCTTTTCTCTCTTTTTTTTTCTTTTTAGAATATGTCAATCAGAATTTTTTTTTGGAATATAAGAGGGCTTAATGATTGGTGCAAACACTGTATAGTCAATGATATCACGGTTCGGCATCTCCCGGGCATTATTTGTTTTGTTGAGACGCATCTCACGCCGGATTTCACTTACCTATTGGATCGGAGATGGGCCTCTTTGTCGTTTCATTCTTGTGGTTCCGCATTCTCCAGGGGAGTTTCTGTGTTGGTCCATAATAAAGTGGACATTAAAATCCTTACCCAGTGGGTGGACAAAAAAGGCCGATTTGTCTTCCTATTTTGTTCTTGCTTATATAGAGTCCCGTGTATTCTTGCATTTATCTATGTCTTGCCCCCCTTCTCTTTCGAGGTTTTGAATTCTTTAATTCAGTGTCCCTCTGATAGGGGTGATATTCCGATATTGATAGTGGGGGATTTTAATGCAGTGTTTGATTCCGTTTTGGATAGACGTAAGCTGGGAACTTCTCGGGGTTGTCCAGGTAGGGGCACCCCAGGATTCAAAATCTTCTGTGATACTTGGCAGTTCAAAGATGTATGGCATATCAAGTATCAGGACAAACCAGCTTTTTCCTGCTTTAGCCGTACCCACTCCACGTTGTCCAGGATCGATCTATGTTTAGCCAATGACGGTTTTATTCGTTACATCTCAAAAATGAAGTATGAATCCATCTTAATTTCAGATCATGCTCTTATCTCCATATTCTTAGATATGGAGAAAAGTCCAAGGTTGGTTAATGGGGGGGTTCTTCAAATTAAACCCTCATTGGCTCTCGATCCTGGACAGCGCGGAAAAGATTTCTGGTTTGATTCAGGAATACTGGGATCATAATAGTAAAAGCGGTGATCCAAGGCTGATCTGGGACTCATTAAAAGCATACTTAAGGGGTATCTTCTTCTCAGAAATAAAATGGAAAAAAAAGGAATTCAGGAAGAAGGAAACTAATTTAAAGAAGGCCTTAGATCTCAGACAGTAAGAATGGGCATCCTGTCCCACTCAGTCAAACAGAGACTGTTTTATAGAAGCCAAGTGTGCTTATGACTCATATATGGAGGAGAAGGCCCAACATAAAATCCTTTTATCAGGTCAAAAACACTATACAGAGCGGGGCAAGCTCCTGGCAAATATGCTAAAAAAGGGCAATAATAATAAGGAAATCCATGCAGTTGTTAACCTGGGCGGAACCCTTGTACAAGATCAAGGGGAAATCCTAGACAGCTTTAGGTTTTTTTACCAGTCCCTATATCAGACTGGTTAAGTCTATGTACTACTCTCCTACAACTCGGATGTGCGTAAACGGTTTATATTCTGATCCCTTTGCGCTGCAAAGCGGCACTCGGCAGGGATCACCCCTCTCCCCCCTTCTCTTCGCCCTGTTTCTCGAGCCCTTGGCGATTTTGATTCGGGAGTCTGAGTGGTTAAGGGGCTCGGGGAGTGGGGGGGGAGAGGGATAAGATATCCCTGTATGCAGATGACATTCTGTTGACAATCCAGGACACCAGTCAAATTCTAACAGACGTAATTGGGCTAATAAATGGCTTTGGGATTTTTTCCGGGCTAAGGATTAATTGGGAAAAATCTTTTCTACTCCCTCTGGATGATATTGCTCAGGAGGCGGGTTCAGATCTATCAGTGCTCAAAAAAGAGGACTCTTTCAAATACTTCCCCAGTAAACACTATATACAGCCCCCCAGCAATCACTGTAAACAGCCCCCAGCAATCACTATATACAGTCCCGAGTAATCACAATATACAGCCCCCAGCAATAAATATATACAGCTACCAGTAATCACTGTATAGAGACCCCACCCCAGTAATCACTATATACAACCCCAAGCAATAACTATATACAGCCCCCAGCAATAAATATATACCGCCCTCCAGCAATAACTATTTATAGCCCCCAGTAATCACTATATACAGCCCCCAAGCAATCACTGTATACAGCCCCCTAGCAATAAGTATATATAGCCCCAAGGAATCACTATATACAGCCTGCCAGCAATAACTATATATAGCCCCCTGTAATCATTATATACAGGCCCCCATCAATCACTGTATACAGCCCCCTGCAATAACTATACACAGCCCCTAGCAATCACTATATACAGCCCCCAGCAATTGCTTGGAGAATGGCATTTTCAAGCCAGCTTCGCAATATTTTTTCTTATCCGTCAATAATCGGAGCGATATTTAGTCGGCAAATTTACCTAGGTCCTACTGAAATTCTTATCCCTAAGTATTTGAAAGGGTCCTCTTTTTTTGAGCACTATAGATCTGAACCCGCCTCCTGAGCAATATCATCCAGAGGGATAGAAAGATTTAATTCCCAATTAATCCTTGCCCGGAAAATCCCAAAGCCATTTATTAGTTCCCCAATTAACGTCTGTTTAGAATTTGACGTGGTGTGCGCTTGGAGTCATACAGAATGTCCGCTGCTACACGGGTATACTTACATCCCTCCCCCCCCCACTCATTCCGCGAGCCCCTTAACCACTGCCAACTCCCCCATCAAAATCGACACAGGGCTCGAGAAACAGGGCGAAAGAAGGGGGAGAGGGGTGATCCCTGCGATGCCACTACTTGTGCAGCGCAAAGGATCAGAATAAAGCAACCGTTGTACGCACATTCCAGGGCAGCCATCAGAAATTCGGGCCCCCATTCACAGAACACAGTGTCCTGGGCCCCAACACACCCCCCAGAAACCGAACAAGCTCCTGCCGCCCCCGAGTGGCCTTTCCAAACAGGGGTTTGGAGGCCTGTTTGCTAAACGACAAGGCAACACTCTGTCGGTAGATTGGCACTAGGAGTCAACTTTTGTCAAGTATACATTTATTGATAGTGCAAATAGGCACTCAAAACTAAGCTAGGTGAACAGGTACAACAATAATAATAGTGTTTACAACAACATATAACAAATATAACAAATGTGTAGCTGGCTTAGCTCCATGTCTGTGCGTGTACTGCGCTGTAAGCACATGTATGGTTGTGTAGACTGCCCCTGTATACAGACTATATACTACTATAGAGACAGGGGCCTCCCCCCCCCCACCACCCCAGGATAGAAAATAGGGCCTCATCCCCCAACCCCATATCCAAAAAGGGCTCATCCCCCCCCCCCCACTATAGAAAAATGGCCTCATCCCCACCCCCACGATAGAAAAAGGGCTCACCCCCACTCTCCAGGATCTAGAATAGGGCCTCCTCCCCCACCCCAGTATATGAAATAGAGCTGCTCCTCTTCCCCCTCACCCCAGATAATAATAGGGCTCCCCCTCCACCCCAGTATAGCAAATAGCAGGCCCGTCCCTTCCCACCCAGATAGAAATAGAGCCCACCCCCACCTCCAGGATAAGAAAAAGGGCTCTTCCCAATCAGAAAGGCTCACCCCTCCCCACCTCAAGCAACTAGTCCTATCCCAGGAACAAACAGGGCTCATCCCCCACCCCAGTAATAGAATAGGGCCTCATCCCCCACCATCCAGGATAGAAAAGGGCCTCATCTCCCCACCCATGGATAGAAATAGGGCCTCATCCCCCACTCCAGATAGAAATAGGGCTACACCGCCAGGATAGAATGCCCAATCCACCCCCCGACTAGAATAGGGCCGTCACCCCCACCCAAACCAAGGACTAGAATAGGGCCTATCACCCATGTGTAGCCCATCCCCCACCCTAGGATAGAATAGGGCCTCATCCCCCACCCCAGAATGAAATGCGGCCTCATCCCCCAACCCTCAGTATAGAAAACGTGCCTCATGCCCCCACCCCAGATGAAATAGGTCCTCACCTCCTCACCCCACTGGTATAGAAAGATAGGGTCCTCACCTCCCCATCCCCATGCAATAGAAATATGGGCCTACCCCCCCCCACCCCGGATAGAAATCAGGTCCTGTCACCTCCCACCCCAGGTAGAAATAGCTAACCTCATCCTGTCCACCACCGGATAGCATAGGCATGCTACCCCCACCACCAGATACGAATAGGGCCCTCACAACTGCCCACCCCATGATAAATAGGCCTCATGCCCCCACCCCAGGAATATGAAACTAGGCCTACCCCAACTAGGATGAAAAAGGGCCTCACCTCCCCACCCCTAGGATAGAAATAGTGGCCTCACCTGCTCCACCCCAGGAGATACTTAAAAGGGGCCTCAGCCCCCACCCCAGATGAAGAATAGGCCTACCCACCCCTACCTGGATAGAAAAGGCCTCATCCCCCACCCCGGAAGAATAGTCGGCCTCATCCCCCACCCCGGATAGAACGGGCCTCATCCCCACCCTGCTATGAAATAGGCCTCCCCCCAACCCATTATAGAAATCAGGGCCTCACCTCCCCCCCCAGGATAGAACATGGCCGCCGCTCCCCACCCTATAGGATCGAAATAGGACCTCACCCCCCCCACCCCAGGATAGAATAGGGCCTCACCCCACCCACCCCAGGATAGAAATAGGCTCACCCCCCATCCCCAGATAGAATAGGCCTCACCCTCCCACCCCAGATAAAATAGGGCCTCACCCCCCCCAAGATAGAAATAGGGCCTCCACTCCCCACCCTAGGATAGAATAGTGCCTCACCCCTCACCCCAGATCGAAATTAGGGCCTCACCTCCCACCCACTGATAGAACTAGGGCCTACCCACCACCCCGTATCCGACCGACCACATCACAACACCAGAGAGACCTTACCGTGTTTCAGCCCGCGGAACGCGCCAATCTCAGGTGCAGGACGACACAGAGTCAGGAAACGGCAGTCTGCACGGCGCCGGACTCACGCGGCCCCGCGCCGGAGCTCCGGGGCCCCAGCGCATGCTTGAGCAAGCGCCGGGGCCGCGCAGGAGGTGAGAGCCCGGGGCCCCGCGCAGGTTGATGGAGCGCCGTGGCCCGCGAGAGTGTAGAGCTCCGGAGGCTGCCGCGCCGTCATGGAAACTCGAACCCGCATCGAGCTGTGGTGCAGCACAGAACCGCACAGTCTGCGGCCACCGGCCGGTCCCCCCCCCCTATGTATGGTCTTAGAGTCCGGGCCCCTAGAGCATACCAGTTGTTACTGCCCTAGTCGGCGCCCTGCGCACATCCGAGCTGGTAGGAAAGTATAACATAAGCTTAACCCAAGTCTGATATAGGGACTGTAAAAACCTAAAGTTCTAGGATTTCCCCCTTGATCTTGTACAGGTTTCCGCCCAGATTAACAACTTGCATGGACTTTCCTTATTATTTGTGCCCTTTTTACATATTTTGCCAGGAGCGTGCCCGCTCTGTGATAGGTTTTTGACCTGAGAAAAGGTTTTATATTGGGCCTCTCCTCATATATGAGTCTAATGCACACCTTGGCTTCTTGGCTTATAAAACATGTCTTGTTTGACTGAGTGGGACGGAGCCCATTGCCTGCTGTCTGAGATCTAAGGCCTCCTTATAATATTAGTTTTCCTTCGTCCGAATTCCTTTTTTTTTTTTCCATTATCATTTCGGAAGAAGATACCCCTTAAGTATGCTTTTAATTGAGTCCCAGATCAGCCTTGGATCACGCTCTTTACTATTATGATCCCTATATCCTGAATCAAACCAGAAAATCTTTTCCGCGCTGTCCAGAGTCGAGAGCCAATGAGGGTTTATTTGAAGAACACCCCCCAGTTAACCAACCTTGACTTTTCTCCATATCTAAGGATATGAGAACGAGCCTAGATCTGAAATTAAGATGGATTCATATTCATTTTTGAGATGTGATACCGATATAAAACCTGTCATTGGCTAACACAAGAAGATCCTGACAACCGTGGAGTGGGTACGGCTAAAGCAAGGAAAAAGCTGGTTTGTCCTGACTCTATATGCCATACATCTTGACACTTGCCAAGCATCCAGAGATATTTGATCCTGGGGTCCCCCACCGGACACCCCGAGAAGTGTCCTAGCACTACGTCTATCCAAAACGGAATCAAACACGGCATAAATCCCCCACATCATAATCGGAATCACCCCCCTATCCGAGGATCCAGGTCAGATAGAGTGGGGATAATCAAGATGATCTTGCTTCCCCAGCTGCTATACCCACTTTCGGCATCCCCAATATGGCTCACTAATAAATGGTTTAGAACTTTGGAGGGGTTACTAGGGATCTGATCTGGGGAAAGAGGCGCACCAGGATTAGTATGTCTTCCCTATACTGTCCTATGGAATCTGGTGGTCTAGGGGTGCCATACCTTTTTGGTTATTTTATCGCTGTGCAGTTAGCTTTTCTTTCCTCCAGAAGGAACTGCAGTGCCTTTGATAAACTTCTTTCTCTGAGTCAGGGTGACAGGGACTCCATGTTCTCTCTTTTGGAGAGCGGGGAGCTAAGGACGAATCACTATAGAGGTATTCACATGGCAGGGTTGTTAGATAAATGTTGGGTGGCATATAAGAAAATTATGGGTATTTATGGGATTCTGCGGTTCACACCAATTTGGGATCATTTTCACTTTAGGGAATTTTCATCTATCCCGGATAGCGGATATTGGATTCAAAAGGGGGGAAGATTTTTTTCACAGATCTTTAGAAGCACTCGCTTATATGATAATGAGGAGTTCACTACTCATTTGGGGGATTTGATTCTGGTTTTTTAATGTATTTTCAGCTTCGACATGCCTACGACTCGGTTGAAGATAAATGTAGGCTCACTGTACAAAACTATTTGAGTATAGAATTTTTGCTCAGTAACACAGGGTGTAAAAAGGCGGTCTCCTTCTTATATAGACAGATTAATTTTAGGATTCACAAAAAATGTAGTTCAACCCCCCAAAGAAAAAATAGCAGGCACTATTTGGCCCCCTGACCAATGATGATTGGGAAAGATGTTATAGAGGCATCGTCCTCTCTTCTTTATCATGGAACCACCGAATGGTGCAATTTAATTTTGTGCACCAGCTTTATTACTCTCCGAAACTCCTGTTCAGGATGAAATTAAAAGAGTCCTCAGGCTGTCATAGATGCTCCCTGGAGAATGCGGATTTTGTTCATGTGGCCTTCGAATGCTGGGAGTTAGGAGTTTACTGGAAAAAGGTTTTTAATTTTATCAGTGTAGGAATATCAGTGACTCTCAGCGGCTCGGCTCAGGTCGCATTGCTTAGTCTTTTTGAGTTAAATAGAGAGAATCTGGGGAAACGATATGTTATATTCAAAATTCTTTTTCTGGCTAGGCTGATGGTTGCTCGTAAATGGGGTAATCCGGTGGCTCCTTCGTTCCATTAATTTTTAGTGGAGCTTCGAAGGTGTAAGCATTTTGAAAAAATATTGGCTAAACAGAATGGGAGCACGGATAAATGGAGTAGGATATGGCTGGTCGGAGAGGCTAATTTTCAAGATTTATAAGTTATGAACCTTTTTTTTTTCTCTCTTCTCTTTCTCCTTTCTCTTACTGCTCGTGGCTCCCTCCTCTCTCTTTTTGCGGTGGGTGGGTTCGGGGTGGGTTGGAGCTGGGGGGTGGTTACTCGGTTTTAGGCCTTCATAGTTGCACTCCTGTACATTCTCAATTTTTTCTTCTTTTTGGACATTGTAAACAATTGGCTATTTGCTATGAAAACTGTTTATTTATTTGCGGGGGGAGGGATGGAAGGGAGGGAAATGAAAAGTGAAAATGCAATATAGATGTCTTTTTTATAAATGTATTTTGTACTGAATAATGGTTAATTAAAAAAAAAAATTGGCCCGTCATGGTGGACTAATGGAAACCGAATTAACGGTGAGAATAATTCCCATTTTCCATTGCGTCCCCCATGACAGCCCCACTTGGAGACATAACAAATTATATTTCAGGGAGGGATAACAGCTTGTAGTACTTTTCTACCAAAAGCTAACTCATTCGTGTTTTGCAGGTCTAACCTATAGTGTTTTACGAATGTCAACTGGCTAGACAATGTAGCTTGCCTACAAATTTCATTTATGGAGGCCCCTCTTTTCTCAGCCCATGAGGTTGCCATGGCCTGTGTAGAATGTGCTCTAATTGTCTCAGGTATTGACATATTCTGGGCTGCATAAGCATTTTTAATAACACTTTTGATCCATCTTGCTGGAGTGGATTTTGAAGCATTTATGCCTTTATTTTTTCCGCTGAACTGCAGAAGGATATTTGAGTCTTTTCGCCATGGTTGTGTTGTTTCTCCTGACATCTAGGGAGTGCCATTCTCTTTCTTTTGTTGATTTTGAATTCTGACAAAATGTAGGCAGAATAATCTCCTGACTTAGATGGAAGCTTGAGGAAACCTTTGGGATAAAAAGCGTTACTCTGTCTTCAGATATTTTTAGGTAGGGTTCTTTGATGGACAATGCCTGTATCTCCCCCAAACGTCTAGCCGATGTTATGGCGATAAGAAAGATCAACTTTAATGTTAATTCTCTAATATTTTTTGAATCTAAGGGCTCAAACGGAGGACCAGTTAGATAATTCAAGACAATAGATAAGATATTTTTATGGTAGGTTTAAGTCTAGAAGTAGCTTTTATAAACCTCCTTACCCATTGATGCTCTGCCAGAGGACTATCAAAAAATGCACTCAATGCGGATATCTGGACCTTCAGGGACCTGGTTTTTAGGCCTTTGTCGAAACCTGCCTGGAGAAAATCCAAAACCTGGGAGATATTAGGAGAGTTCTGGTTAGGAACCTTAGGTCCACAAAATGAAACAAATTTATTCCAAATGCGAGAATAAATAGTATGAGTGATAGGTTTCCGACTTGCCCTTAAGGTCGATATGACTTTGTGAGACAAGCCTTTGATTCTTAGTAATTCCCCTTCAGGATCCAAGCTGACAACTGGAGAGCCTGGGGATTTGGGTGCAGTACTGGTCCTTGGAATAATAGATCTGTACGAGGAGGAAGGTGAACCGGTTCTTCCAGGGCTAGCCTCCTGAGGGATGGAAACCATACCTTCTTTGGCCAGAAGGGTACCACTAGAATTACTTTTCCTTTCTCTCTTTGGATCTTCTGTACCACTTTTGGAATTACCGGAACTGGCGGAAAAGCATACATTAGTGCTGCAGGCATCTAGTTTGGTGTTGAACCGTCTAGCGAGAAGAAAAATTTTGTCTTTGAGTTTGCACAGGTTGCAAACAGATCTATTTCCGGGACTCCCCATTTTTGGGTTAGATGTTTGAAAACCTCGTTGTTTAGGCACCACTTGTTGTTGTTGATATGTTTCCTGCTGAGGTAGTCCACTATTGCATTTTCTTCTCCCTTCAGGTGGACTGTGGATAGGGATAATACGTCTTCTGCCCAACTGAAGATTTTTTCCGAAGAATTTCGGTATTCTTGGTGCCTCCTTGGTGGCGTAGATAGGCCACTGTGGTGACGTTGTCTGAATATATTTTTACATGGCGAGATTTTATCAGATCTCCGCTGATTTTTAGGGCTTCCCATACAGCTCTCAACTCTTGATAATTGGAAGATCGATTCTGAATGGATAGGGGCCATTTTCCTTGGGCAAGGGACCCCTCGAAGTTTGCTCCCCATCCAGTCAAACTTGCGTCCTTCTGGAGTGATAACAGAGGCCATGGATGCCAGGTTACCCCTTTCTCCAGGTTCTCCTGATGTGTCCACCATACTAAGGCGTCTTTGATCTCTGCAGGGATTTTTATTTTCCAATCCAGATGAGCTGCGTTCTTGCCCCACATGGATAAGACCCAATTTTGTAACCTGGGAGTATGGGCTTGACTCCACTGCACTGCTTGGATACATGCTGTCAGTTGTCCTATTAGCCTCATTACATTCCTTATGGAACAAACGCATTTCTTCCGGAATAATTCCACTTCCTGAACAATTTTCAATCTTTTTTCCTGTGGGAGGAAGGACATCTGGAGTGATGAGTTCAGAGAGACGCCCAAAAATGTAGTGATCTTGCTGGGTTCCAGGTTTGACTTTTTCCAATTTATGATCCAGCCTAGTTGTCTGATAATGGTAATCGTAAAATCCCTGTGTCGGATTAGCTCCTGTTCGGATCTGCTACAATCAACAGATCATCTAAAATGGAATTATGACTATCTTCCTTGTTTCTTAAGAAGGCCACCATTTCGATATAATTTTTGAAAACGTCCTTGGAGCTGACGATATTCCGAAGGGCAGCGCCTTGTACTGGAAATGGGTGTATCAGACCTTCTGGGTGAGAACTGCAATCCTGAGGAACTTCTGGGATGCTTTGTATATTGGTACGTGATAATAGGCATCCTGCAAGTCAATCGTACACATGAATGCCCCCAGAGGAATCGCGTAATGCATGAACTTACAGTCTCCATTTGAATTTCCTGTATAGGATGTACTGATTTAGACCTTTCAGGTTGCATATCATCCTGAATGAACCGTGTGTTTTTTTATATAAGAATAATGGGGAGTAATGACTTCTCCTATCTGTGAGACTGGAACAGGGACGATGACATCCAGGTCTAGTAATTTCTGTATTTCTGTCCACAGCTGAAGGGTAAGTTAGGGTGGCCGTCTTGGTATGAAAAAATTTTCTGGAGAGGAAGATGAGGTTACTCCAGCTGTAACGTCTTCTAACAGCTGTAGAATAGGGGTGCCGTGTGATGTCTGTCCACGACTGGTAAAAACTATAGGAGTTCTTCACCCACTCTGGCGTCATTTTATGATTGAATGGGGTGGTGTTGCTGGAGTAGGAGAGCCCTTCCTTCCCCCCTTTGGGGTAAACTCCATTTCCCTGCTTTCCTTTCCCGAAAGGGCTTGTTCTTCTGACCCGCTTTTGCTTCAGGAAAGCCTTTTTTTCGTTAATTTCAGTGGTTTCAAGGATGGGTCCAACTCGTGTCCTGAAAGAAGTACTCTCCTTGAAGGGAAGGTAACATAATTTAGATTTGGATCTGAAATCTCCTGTCCACTGTCTTAGCCAGAGCGTTCTTCTTGCTGAATTTGAAATTGCCCCTTCTTTTGGCTGAATCTTACACCCTCTGCTGAGGCGTCCGCGACAAAGGCAGCTATGACTTTACTATGGGTGTGGTTTCTAGGAGAATTTCTCTTGGTGTACCATCCTTGATATGATTTCTAGTTCAGACAACCAGAAAAAAAGAGTACGAGACTCTGTGGCGATGTTGTGGCGATGGTAGATTTCAACTCCACATGGCCCAATTCCCATGTGTTTCTTCAGCAGACTATCTGCTTTCGGTCCAGGGATCTTTTAGTTGGAAGATCGGTCTTTTTGCGATTTTTGTTACTGGGAATATCTACTTTGTTAAAGGAATTCAGATCTTCGATTCTTCCTCATCAAAGGATAGACGATTTTTAAACCTCTTAATAGAGATATTCTATTTTCTGGATTCTCTCCTTCCTAAGGATTAGATCCTTTAGGGTTTATTGATTGGAAAGACTTGTCTCTTTTTTGCTTAACCGGTTAAGACCGGCCCTTCCTGTTTGTTACAGTCTATTTTTCACTCCACACCTTCAAAAATCTATAACTCTTTATTTTTACACGTAAAGAGCTGTGTGACAGCTTGTTTTCTGCGTAACAAATTGCACTCATAGTGATGGCATTAAATATTCCATGACATGTACTCGGAGGAAGCGGGAAAACAATTCACCAAATGCAGTGAAATGGTTGAAAAAAACGCATTTGCCGCATTCTTGTGGGCTTGGGATATTAAGTCTTTCACTTTATTCTCTTTGGGTCGGTACGATTAAGGGGTATCAAATTTGTATAGGTTTTTATAATGTTTTTCATACATTTTACAAAAATTAAAAAACTCGTGTACAAAAAATTATTTTTTGATTTGCCAACTTCTGGCGCTAAAACTTTTTATAATTTGGTGTACGGAGCTGTGGGTGCTTAATTTTTGCGAAATTTGATAATTATTGCAATGATATCATTTTTAGGACTGTTACGACATTTTGATCACTTTTATTAGTTTTTTTATATTTTCAAAATGGCAAAAAAAGTGCCATTTTCGACTTTGGGCGCTATGTTTCCGTTACGGGATTTAAACGGAATTGAAAAAACGTTATCATATTTGATTAGATTGCAATTCGGACGCGTCGATACCTAATGTGTTTATGATTTTACTGTTTATTATATTTATGGTAGTTCTAGGGAAAGGGGGGGATTTGAAATTTAGAGTTTTTATTATAAGTGTTTTAAACTTTTTTTATTGTATTTACTATTTTCAGACTCCTAGGGTATTTAACCCTAGGTCTTGTCTGATGGATTCCTATCAGTATACTGCCATACACAGGAGTTCTCTCCTCATCATTACAATGTGCTATCATCACATTGTAATGAAGGGTTTAAAACTAAATAGCCTGCGGTCTTGGAAGGAGACCGAGGCTACCATGGGAGATGGATCGCCACTCCCCAATGACGTAACAGGGAGCGGCGATCCAGGAAGATGGGGCGCACATGCGCAGCATATTTTTGAGGCTGCCGACCAGCTTTGCCCGCAGCCATCGATGTGATAGCACGACGAGGGTGTGTACGGTAAGCCTTTGCTGCAATATTCAGCAAAAGAATTACGGCTATGGAGAGGGCTCAGCCCGTGAGCCCTCTCCATGCAGCACAACCAGACCGCCGCCATGAATACACGGCGGGCGGTCGCGAACTGGTTAAGAATCCCAAAAAGCTCGTCCTGGATCGATTTTGGCTCTTTTATTTCTTCAATCTTAAGCGTGTCTCTCATGGCTTACAATAGTGGTTCTAAGTCTTCAGACATGAACAAATATCTGGATTCCTTCTTAACAGCAGATGTGGATGGAATAGAGTCTAAATCTAACAAATCCTTGACTGAATCGTCTACTGATTCAGCTTCGGATTCCGATTGATATTTTACTCTTTGCCTTTTTGATAAAGGCTCCTGAGGCAAAAGATTAGCTAAAGATGAGACTAATGAACATTGAACCTCCCCCTTAATAAAGGTTCTCATTTCATCCATAAAGGATGTTTTCTCCTCTTTTAAGAGGCTATCAATACAGTCTTTGCAGATGGCTTTCTTATAGTCATTAGATAACTTGTTAAAGCACATATTGCATCTACGGGAGGTAACTTTTCTTTTTCCTGCATCTTTTGGAGGCAAATCCTTCGGTTCTCTATGTTTCTCCTTCTCTTTCAGTTCCTACCAACAGAGAAGGAGAATAGTATTACTATTAAACAGTAACATGGTAAATCTCCTAAAACCCCTGGTCAGAAGTACTCCTAGCTACATCCAGGACACTTTTGACCTTTTAAATAAACTCAAGATTGTAGGCCTACTTCGTTATGGTACAATTCTGGCCACCATGGATGTGGAATATCTATACACTAACATTCCCCACAAAGATGGAATAGCAGCATGTCAGGCACACATGGAGAAGCACAACTTACCAACAGAACTGGTCACAGAACTCATACAATTTGTGCTCACCCACAACTATTTCTCATTTGGAGAGGATCTCTACCTCCAGTGTATGGGAACATCAATGGGTTCAAGGTGTGCACCACAGTATGCCAATCTTTTTATGAATGAATGGAAAGGTGCTTACTTATCCACATGCACCACAAAACCCATGATCTACCTCCATTATATTGACGACATTCTGATCATCTGGACTGCAGGTGAGGAGGTCCTGCTGCAATTCCATGAGGGTTACAACAACTGAAACTCAGCTATTCAGGAGATTAAGGAGATACACTTTCTAGATACCACAATACAAATTAAAAACAGTTGCTTAACCACAACAATATTAACATAAACCAACAGACGGAACAGCTTACCTGAGAAATAACAGCTTCCACTCCAAACATACCAGACAATCTATCATATACAGCCAGGAGCTGTGGGTGCTTTCATTTTTTTTCAAACAAGACAGATATGGAAAAACTCCTCCTGTAGCTCCAGTTGGGCTACTGACCAAAAGTGACTGACAACCAAATAAGAACAGCAGCAGCCATTAACAAAGACATATTACTCCAATATAAGGAGACCAAACATGAGGCCAGAGTACCCCTAGTAATCACTTACAGCCCACAACTGCAGAACCTACCTCAAATTGCCAAGGAACTTCAACCGATTCTAAAAGAAATATTCCTAGTCCCTCCTCTCCTGTCCTTCTGGCAACCACCAAACCTGAAACAACTGCTTGTCCGGAGTGCCCTGAGACCATCATGACCAGGTACCTGTACCTCAATCACAGTATGTGGTATACCTTATTATGTGTCAACTGTGTCCAACCACAGGCCTTTATGTTGGGGAAAGATGCCAGAGACTCCATCAACGCATTAACTCACACCGATCTGATATTAAAAATGAAAGGAAGGATCTTCCAGAGAGGACCACACTATGGTAGATTTGCAGATTACTATTTTAATTGGACATTTTAAGATGCAGAGGGAAAGGAAAGAATAAGAATATAAATTAATGCAGAGATTCAACACCTTACAAAGTGCATTTAACATTCATGCCAGCTTCATGACCTCATATCTCTGGCCTGGAGGCCTGAAGCAGATAAGAGCCAGGGCTCTCTTGTCATGCCTCACAGGTTTTTAGTGTGTTTATTGCCATCCTGTGGTAAATAAGATGTCCCTGTACTTATCAATCTGTTTTTTTAAAGGTTTTATTTAATATCCTTTGATGTGTGTATAAAATGCTGTGAATTTTCTGTTTCATGCATAACATCATGTTTGACGAAGAGAACTAGTATTCTCAGAAAGCTCACCAAATATACTAAGTTAGCCTCAAAAAGGTATCGCCTGAATTCTTCACTCTTCTTCTACACACAAACATTCAAAACATGATAAATTACAATATTACTTGATTGACACAACAGAGAACCTGTCAGGTGGATTTGGGACACTAAACCACCCACAGGTCCTTATGGGGCATTTATATGATTAGATTAAGTGCATAGGACTCACATCTGGAGCTCTTGGTGCCTCCTTTCTCGTTGAAGCTGAAACACTCTGGCTTCATAGTCCATGTTGTGTACCTACAGCACTTGTGCAGTGAAGCCAGGGTGTACTACTCCGAGAGCAAGGACAGCTCCCTACATAGGTAAGTATAAACATTTCCTTTTTTTTTTTGCAATGCAGTCATGAACAGTAATCATACAGTGCGATTTGCAACTCTAAACCACTATGAGGACATGTGGGTGGTTTAGTGTTCCAAATCCACCTGACTGCTTGTTGTTTAAGTTCACAACAAGTTATATTCTTTACATTTTCATCTTACAGTACTGTCCATGATGACAGATATGAAAGGAAACTCTTCAATTTACCAGGGGTAGTGGACCCACTGGACCACCGCGGACAATTACGTAAACCGACACCTGGGAGAGGAGGAAGTGGCACCCGGTTTTCACCAGAGCCCGCAACTTTGTTTGCGGTGGCGGCCAAGGTGTAGTACAAAGTCGTGAGGCAGAAGCGTGGTCTGGGACAGGCAGAAGATCAGGACAGGCAGCACAGGAATGAAGTCAGGAACGGAACCAATGTCATAACAGGAAGTCAGGATAATTGCATGGAACAAAGCTTAGAAGCACCAAGATCCGCCAGGGGACACTGGAAGGAGCTGGAATTTAAACAGAACGGTCAGCCAGCCAGCACCAACTATTGGTGTACTTGGCCTTTAAATCTCCGGAAGCCGACGCGTTCGTCCCCTCCTCCTGGGGCGCAAGCGGCCGCTTCCGGATATTTAAAGGGCCAGCGCTCCCTAGGAGGCGGGGTTCGCTGGAGCCAGAGCTGGATTGAGGTGAGTGAGCCAGCAGGGGTCCTCGGGAACAGAGATTGGCACGGGTGCGCCTGCGACCCAGGACACTACCCATCAACCTGGCTTTATCATTACTAGTACTAAGCTATGAGTATCCAGCAGTCAAAGAGATGCCTACCAGAATAGCCAATAGTCACAGAGATGCCTCCCAGAGTAGCCAGCAGTCACAGAGATGACAGAGTAGCCAGTAGTCACAGGGATGCCCCATAGAGTAGCCAGTAGTCACATGAATGCCTCCAGAGTGGCCACCCGTCACAGCGATGCCCACCAGAATAGCCGACAGTAACAGAGATGCCCACCAGACTAGCCAGTAGTCGCAAAGATGCACATCAGAGTAGCCAGCAGTCAAAGAGTTGCCCATCAGAGTAGCCAGCAGTCACAGAGATGTCCCCCAGAGTAGCCAGCAGTCACAGAGATGTCCCCTAGAGTAGCCAGCAGTCACAGAGATATCCACCAGAGTAGCCAACAATCACAGAGATGCCCCCCAGAGCAGCCGGAGCCAGCACTGGATCGAGGTGAGTGAGCCAGCGGGGCTCAAGGGGAACAGAGATTGCCATGGGTGCGTCTGCACATGGGTCGTAGGGGACCCGTGACACCACCCATCAACCTGACTTTATCATTACTAGTACTAAGCTAAGAGTAGCCAGCAGTCAAAGAGATGCCCAACAGAGTAGCCAGTAGTCACAGAAATGCCCCCTAGAGTAGCCAGCAGTCACAGAGATGACCGACAGAGTAGCCAGTAGTCACAGGGATGCCCCATAGAGTAGCTAGTAGTCACATAAATGCCTCCAGAGTAGCCAGCAGTCACAAAGATACCACCCAGAGCAGCAAGCAGTGACAGATATGCCCCTTAAAGTAGCCACTCGTCACAGAGATGCCCCCCAGAGTAGCCAACAGTCACAGAGATGCCCACCAGAGTAGCCAGCAGTCACAGAAATGCCCATCATAGTAGCCAGTAGTCACAGAGATGCCCATCAGAGTAGCCAGCAGTTACAGAGATGTCCCCCAGAGTAGCCGGCAGCCACAGAAATGTCCCCTAGAGTAGCCAGCAGTCAAAGAGATATCCATAAGAATAGCCAGCAGGCACAGAGATGTTCCCCAGTTTAGCCAGCAGTCACAGAGATGCCCCCCAGAGTATCCAGCCCTCACACAGATGCCCCCTGGAGTAGTCAATAGTCACAGAAATGCCCCCTAGATTAGCCAGAAGTCACAGAGATGCCCAGCATTGTAGCCAGTAGTCACAGATATGCCCCCAGAGCCATCACAGAGATGCTAGTCAGATGGTAGTCAGAGTAGACATGACTAAGTACGCAGCCAGTGTCTGAAACGCGTTGGATTACTACAATATATTTGTCCAAGATTTTACCATGAAGCTAACAAAGAACATTTTTATTCACTAACGCCTGACTCAGTTTGCTTCTCTGTTTTCTTCTCCTGTCCCTGCTTTATCACCTAAAAAGGCCCTGGTGAACATTAAATTTATGTCAGCTCGTTAGTGTAAGAACTGACTATGCTATTACTGTGGTAAATCTCATCATTTGATTAAGTCCTGTCCCATGACACCAGTGCAGGAGAACAACAAGCGCTTACGTGATCTCCAGGAGGGTTGCTTGGGCATGCAGGTATTTTCTGAACCAGTCTTTAAAGTTTTATTGCCTGTATACCTTTCAGTCAGTCTGTTTCTACCAAGGCCTTTGTTGATTCAGGGGCTGCAGCCAATTTTGTCAAGATTTTATAAAACTGGATTCTCCTTTCCTGGTAAAAGGAGATGATTCTTCCCATTTAAGAGAGGGGGAAGAATCCTCTTATAACCTCACAGGATGGATCTGAGTTGCTTGAAGTTTCCTGATATCAGCATGGGCTTCCCCGGAGGGTGAGTATTAAGTTTATTTTTTTTAATGTGCCTGGCATACAGGGGCTGGCTGGCTGTATATTACATGAGGGCTGGCTGGCTGTATACTACATGGGGCTGGCTGGCTGTATACTACATGGTGCTGGCTGGCTGTATACTACATGGGGCTGGCTGGCTGTATACCACATGGGGCTGGCTGGCTGTATACTGTATACTATAGGGAGCTGGCTGTATAATACATGGGGCTGGCTGTATAGTACATGGAGCTGGATGTATACTACATGGGGCTGGCTGTATACTACATGGGGCTGGCTGTATACTACAGGGGGTTGGCTGGCTGTATACTACATGGGGGCTGGCTGTATACTACACCCTCGGCTTATACTCGAGTCAATAGGTTTTGTCAGTTTTTGGTGGTAAAATTAGGGGTCTTGGGTTATACTCAGGTTGGCTTATACTCGAGTATATACGGTACTTTTTTCCAATTTCTTGTTATCTTATTGCCTGTATCATCTGAATGTCTAAGGACTGTAGCTCCACCTGATTCGGATTGGGCCACTACATACATATGTTTATGTTCATCTTAGGAACTTGAACGCAGTTTATATTTCGCAAGACAAGAAGTGGTGCCGTTGGAATCTCTATAAAATGCTTCACCTCATTACTTGTTTCTGATGTTCAGGCTAAGAGTGTAAATCTGCCTGATTTTATTGCTGATTTTGGTGATGTGTTTGGCAAAGTTTCTGCTTTCACCTTACTTCCACTTAGGCCTTTGGAGTGTGGGATCAATATCTTGCCTGGTTCTAAATATTTTAAGGGTTGAAGTTTTAATCTGTCCTTCAGAATGTGAGGCTATGCCAGGAGTACATTTGAGACAGTTTACAAAAGGGGCCTATTGACCCTCCCAATTCTCCCATGAGGGCAATTTTTTTTTGTACGCAAAAAAGATGATGATCGAGGGAAAACCAATATCCTCTCCCATAGATTCCAAAATTGATGGATCTCAACAAGGCATGCAATCTGATTTGTATTTGGAGATGAATGGAAGGCTCCTTTCATTTTGGGGCATTTTGAATATCTTGTGATGCCATTAGCTTGTGCAATGCTCCTGCTGTCTTCCAACAGTTTGTTTATGATATTTTAGAGGATTTTCTGGGTTTATTTGGATGATATATTTTTATCTTTTCGCTTGATTGAGTCACATATATAAAATATATTAAAAACATATTAACTAGGCTCCTTTTCAATTAAATATTTTCTCAACAGTCTAAGTGTCTGTTTGGAGTCCAAAAAATACTATAATAGAAATCCCCTGAGTCTCTCTACCAATGTCACGGCTGTTGAGAATTGGGAACGTCCTACTAATCTGAAAGCCCTACAATGATTTTTTTCAACTATTATCAAAAATTTATTACAGATTTCTGCACTAGCGAAGTCATTGACAGATCTTAGAAGGAAAGGTGCTGATGTAACCTATTGATTTCCACTGGCTGTGTCAACATTTCTACAACTAAAGAAGAGCTTTATGAATCTGCCTAAAGCCCAAGATATCAACATCAAAGCTCCCCTTTAATAAAATTTCCACAGCAGAGCCTCTTTTAATGAAAAGTTCATGCCAGAGCCCCCTTTAAAGGAATATCCACAGCACAGTCCCCCCCTTTAACCACTTCATTACCAGGCAATTTTCCAGTTTTGAATTTCAGTTTTTTACTTCCCTCTTTCCACAAGCCATATCTTTTCATATTTTCCACTTACAGAGGCATAGGAGGGCTTCTTATTTATGTGACAAATTATATTTTCTAGTGCCATCATTTTTAATTTTGTTCATTGTACAAGGTAGCTGGAAAAACAATTCCAAATGTGGTACAGTTGCCAAAAAACACAGGTGCACCATATTTCTATTGGCTTTTTTTATACATCTTTTCCTGTGCGGTCCATATAACAGCTCCCCTTTATTCTTTGTGTCAGTACGATCACAATGATACCAAATTCTTTTTATTATGTTTTAATGCTAAAAAAAAGTAAATCTTTTGTGGATAGTTTTGCCATATATTCTGACAGCAATAATTTTTTCATACAATATTGTACAGGGCTGTGCAGGGTGTAATTTTTTGCGCAACAAGCTGTCATTTTAATTGACACCATTTTGGGGATGGTATGGCCTTAAGGGGTTCAACATCAGGAATAATCAATTTTATGTTATGATACATTGGACATTTTGGGACACAGCGATACCTAACATGTTTATGATTTCACTTCTAGGGAAAGGGGGATTAGAATTTTTATATTTTTTTTATATTTATTTTAACTTTGAAAAAAAAATTACTATTATTTCAGACCTCCTAGGGTAATTTAACCCTAGAGTGTCTGATCACTCATACAGTATACTGCAATACAATTGTATTGGAGTATATTGTGAATATACTGCTTTTGTATTAGAGACTGTGTCAGGCTCAGAGATAGTGGATCCTCTCAACCACGGCTGACGATGACACAAGGCAACACCTGGGACCGGAGTCTAAGTGGCACCCAGTTATCACCAGAGCCCGCCAAAAAGCAGGTTGGACTTGTTGCGGCTTGGTACCACCAGGTCGTTCCACAGGCGCGACTTGTCTGCGGTGGCAGCCAATGTCGAGGTACAGCGACAGCAGGCAATCTCGAAGTCGGGACAGGCAGGAGGTCAGGACGGGCAGCACAGGATCAGAGTCGGGAACGTAGCAATAGGTCAGGGCAGGCAGCCGAGGAGCGTAGTCAGGAACAGAACAGAGGTCACAACGGAAAATCACAATAACAGCGCAAGGCATTAACAACAGCTTTCTCTAGGGCACACTGCACAAAGATCCTGCAGGGTTTGCAGGAAGAGGCAGGCTTATATAGAATTTGTGAAAATGACCAGCGCCAATTAATGGCATGCTGTCCCTTTATATTTAGAGATGCTGGCGCCTGCACTCCCTAGGAGTCGGGGAGGCGATTGCACAGTGGACGAAACCGAGACAGGGGCATGGACGGGTAAGCTATGCAGGGGATGCGCTGGCGGGGGCAGAGGAGCTGAGGTGAGCCCATGATGGGGCTACCTGTGACAGATTGAAATACAGATCTTTGAATGACAGCTATGGGAGCCTTAAGCAGGCTCTCAGCTGTCATGGCAACTGATAACGTCAGGAAGGGTGCCGATCAGCAAACAAGTTGGCAGTGCCCATCAGAAGCATAGTTTAGATGCCGATGTCGGCTCTGACTGTGCCGCATAACAGGTTAACTACCACGATTGGTACCAGCACCAACCACAGCAATTACTGGCAGGTATCAGCTGTGTAATACAGCTAACACCTGCCACATATGGAGAGGGTTCTGCCTTTTTTCATTTAAAGATTATGGAGGCGACTGTGCTGTTAGGAACCTTGAGTACGGCAGAAATTCTTTTGTAACCTTTTGCCTTGCCACAATACTGTCTCTGATCTCCTTGGGCAGTTCCTTAGACCTAACGATTCTCATGTGCTTTGCAATGCACTGTGAGGTGTTATATAGACAGGTAGGTGCCTTTCCTTATCAAGTCCAATCAGTTTAGCTAAACACAACAGCATGTGAGTTCCACAGCAAAGGGTCTGAAAACTTATGACCAAGGGATATTTCAGTTTTTTATTTAATAAATTAGCAAAAATATCTACATATTCTGTCAAGTTGGGGTGCAGTGTGTACAGTAATGAGGAAAAAAAAATTCTATTTTGAACTTACCAAGGCTGCAATGAAACAAAGGGGCACATTTACTTACACGTCCGGAGGAGTTCACAGAAAGTGCATTGTGGGATGATAATAAACTGTGCCATGATTCACCAAGATCCTGCATGTGTCGCTTCCCCGCTCAGGTCCGCCAGAGTTCACCTTCTTCCTGGTGCATTTAAGTCCTTGGTCTTGCGACACAATTTGAAAGTTAAATCCCGCGCTTAGTCCGTATCAGTCGGATCCTCCGATGGCCTGCCCCCCAATTTCTGTTGCATGAAAGCCAGTGCAGCTGCGCCATAATCCCCTGTTAAATACCTGTCACAGCCGTGCAAAACCGGAAAACGTCAGAAAATCTGACAATAGTGCGTAGCGCGACCATTAGTAGTAAATAACCCCCAAAGTGTCAAAAATTTAAAAGGGTCTGAATACTTTCCATAACCACAGTATATATACATATATGTATATATGTATATATATACCAAACTTTTATACTTTTATAATACCTTTACAAAAGTTTTACAATGGAAAAAAATCATCTTGTATCACTATATTTTTACAACCTTAACTTATTTTTTATAACTTGGAGCATGGGGCTATGAAAGCTGTTATTTTGATTAGATTAAATTTTTGCTTTTATCATTATTGACTACAGTGCCTACAAGTAGTATTCAACCCCCTTTCCAACTCCTTGGAAAGGGTTTTGTACCCCTTGCCAGCCTTGTGACCCTCCACGATCTTGTCTCTAATGGCCTTGGAATGCTCCTTTGTCTTTCCCATGTTGACCATGTATGAGTGCTGTTTACAAGTTTGGGGAGGGTCTTAAATAGTCAGAAAAGGCTGGAAAAACAGATAATTAATCCAAACATGTGAAGCTCATTGTTCTTTGTGCCTGAACTACTTCTTAATACTTTAGGGGAACCAAACATAATTCTGGTGGTTTGAGGGGTTGAATAATAATTGACCAACACTTTTAAGTTTAAAATTTATTAAAATATAACTAAGCAACATAACTTTTTGGTTTGTAAGATGTATGCATCTGTTAATAAATCCTGCTCTTGTTTGAAATTTGAAGGCTCTAACTTATTTGTTTCTTATCAAACCTGCTAAATCTGCAGGGTGTTGAATACTACTTGTATAATTTTTAATAAGAAGTGGACCAATTGTCGCGACAGGGAGTTTAACTCAGAAGGAACTAAACTGCCATTGGCAGAAAATGATACCCATATCCGGACAAAACTGTAAATGGTGTTCTTGAAAATAAAACTTAACATTTATTGATCACAAAGTTAAGATAGTTTGGTAGTAGCATTGCTACAAAAAATGCTCAAGGGAAACAAGTGTATTAAAAACACAGTAAGGTCGGCTCAGTGAGTCAGAAGTGTATTGCCCCTATGAGGTGGGCTATATAAACTTGTACACTGTTCATGCACTAAATGGCCTCAGGGACATTGATATTAGATTGCTATCTCCAAGGTTCAAATCAAATGTGAGTGATTTTTATTGAAACGAGTAGCGATGTTTCGGTGTTGGACACCCAGGGCCGATTCTAGCCTTTTTGCTGCCTGAGGCGAAACTTGAAAATGCTGCCCCCCCCACCCGAAATAACCTCCATTTACGTTCCCACGCAGCCCCATAGCAGATTTATCATTTATATACATTTACATAAAGTTCTATACTGATACACACATTAATACACTCTCACACAAATGTATAAACTCATACACACACATTTATGTAGTCATAGATATATTTATACACTCATATATACATTATATATAAACTCATAAAGTATATACACACACAAAATATGTACACATACATTTATACACACGTACAATATATACACATCATATACATACATTCTGTATAGTACATATACATTCTAAACACATATAGCATATAAACATAATATACTTGGATATATAACACTTTACAGTATATACACACATACAGTATAAACACAATATATACACACATACTGCATATACATACTGTATTATAAGCACATACATGCAGTATATAGACATCATACATACAGTAAATACATACCATGCATCATATACACACAATTTATTTACAGCATACACACACACACATATATATATATATATATATATATATATAGAATTAGGGGGGCACAGAGTGAAGAGAAAGAGGGGGCAACAATGTGAAGGAAAGAAAGGGGGCCACAATGTGAGGAGAAAAGAGAAGCACAATATTTGGGGAGTTCAGAAGTATAGGGCATTATTAGTGGGGCACATTTGGGATGAATAAAAGAGCAAACTATAAGTGAGGGCCAGACTATTATGAATGGGGACCACAGGAAATCAGGCATCAATGGGAGGGGGCAACATAAAGGCAGAGTATTATAAGTGGGAGCTAAAATGAAATGGGTGTATGTGTGGGAATACTTGTTGGTATTTTACACACTACATAATTTGTCCCTCATTCTGCATCAAAAAATTTGAGAGGTAGGTACATATACACTCACCGGCCACTTTATTAGGTACACCATGCTAGTAACGGGTTGGACCCCCTTTTGCCTTCAGAACTGCCTCAATTCTTCGTGGCATAGATACAACAAGGTGCTGGAAGCTCCTCACAGATTTTGGTCCATATTGACATGATGGCATCACACAGTTGCTGCAGATTTGTCGGCTGCACATCCATGATGCGAATCTCCCGTTCCACCACATCCCAAAGATGCTCTATTGGATTGAGATCTGGTGACTGTGGAGGCCATTTGAGTCCAGTGACCTCATTGTCATGTTCAAGAAACCAGTCTGAGATGATTCCAGCTTTATGACATGGCGCATTATCCTGCTGAAAGTAGCCATCAGATGTTACAGGGTACATTGTGCTCATAAAGGGATGGACATGGTCAGCAACAATACTCAGGTAGGCTGTGGCGTTGTACCAAGGGGCCCAAAGAGTGCCAAGAAAATATTCCCCACACCATGACACCACCACCACCAGCCTGAACCGTTGATACAAGGCAGGATGGATCCATGCTTTCAAGTTGTTGACGCCAAATTCTGACCCTACCATCCGAATGTCGCAGCAGAAATCGAGACTCATCAGACCAGGCAACGTTTTTCCAATCTTCTACTGTCCAATTTCGATGAGCTTGTGCAAATTGTAGCCTCAGTTTCCTGTTCTTAGCTGAAAGGAGTGGCACCCGTTGTGGTCTTCTGCTGCTGTAGCCCATCTGCCTCAAAGTTCGATGTACTGTGCGTTCAGAGATGCTCTTCTGCCTACCTTGGTTGTAACGGGTGGCGTTTTGAGTCACTGTTGCCTTTCTATCAGCTCGAACCAGTCTGCCCATTCTCCTCTGACCTCTGGCATCAACAAGGCATTTCCGCCCACAGAACTGCCGCTCACTGGATGTTTTTTCTTTTTCGGACCATTCTCTGTAAACCCTAGAGATGGTTGTGCGTGAAAATCCCAGTAGATCAGCAGTTTCTGAAATACTCAGACCAGCCCTTCTGGCACCAACAAGCATGCCACGTTCAAAGGCCTCAAATCACCTTTCTTCCCCATACTGATGCTCGGTTTGAACTGCAGGAGATTGTCTTGACCATGTCTACATACCTAAATGCACTGAGTTGCTGCCATGTGATTGGCTGATTAGAAATTAAGTGTTAACGAGCAGTTGGACAGGTGTACCTAATAAAGTGGTCGGTGAGTGTATATATAACAATGATGCGGCAGAATTGCCTTTGGGTCCCTTGGGGCAATGTGCATTTCCAAATAAGATGTGTACCTCTATGGTACACACTTTCAGCACTGAATGTTCTCCATCATAGATGGACGCTACTGACAAGAAGAAAGGCGAGTGTTCATTGGCCATTTGTTCACACATTTCCAGGAGGAATAACAGAGGGTCGATACATTACTAAACTTTCGGATAAGTTCCCGCAGTGTTATTATGTCTTGGGAATATGAGTGCACATGCTGGGAGCGCTGACAGGTTCTCTTTAGGAGGTTTTGTATTCACAGGGTTGATAGTTTGGTCCTTTGATCCTGGCTTTTGTTTGGTAATTTACTCTGACAATAAGACGTGGAGAGGGAACGCGGAGTTTACATTGTAACAACCTGCGTTACTTCACCGCGCTGCCAGGATATGAGGATCAACAGGAATAATGTGCGAGGCAGAGCCCCCGAGTGTTCACAGGTCAGGAGGAAAGTTACACAGAGTCAAACATAGTTATTGTATCATCTCAGGAAATAGACCATAAAAGCCTCATGTGAAATCACTTAGAAGGGATGTTCACCTCAACAGTCCCCGGAGGGCTGCACAAGACTCACATCATACTAAGACTCCATTCACACGGAAGAGAAGTCCAGATCTGGGGATGGAAAACCGAACAAGATTGTAACAGACATGGAACATCGAAAACTCTGATCACTCTGGTCACATATCAATCTGTGTATTTATTGTTCCCCCCTTGTTCCATTAGAGGGCAGTATTTGTATTTACCAGATTAAGGAGCCCCTAATACAGGGAGATATTTGAGTCCTGCCCCTCTTGTATAGTGTCAGCAGCATCTCCCAGTGTGATCAGTATCTTTAAGTCCAGCCCCCTATTGATGATGGTGTTTTGAGTCTCCGCCCCCATTTGTGGCTTGTATTTTGCAGTCCTGTCCCCTATTCTGACCTGTATTCTTTGAGTCCTGCCCTTCATTTGGACCAATATTTTTCACCCCTTCCCCCTATTGTAGCTTGTAGTCCTGCTCCTATTAGTGTTTGTATTTTTGAGTTTTGGTGCTAGTATTTTTGAGCACCACTAAAATCACTTGTATTTTAGTGTCCTGATCCCTTTTGTGGCTTGTCTTTTTTGAGTCCCGCCTCCTTTTGTGGCTTCTATTTTTAAGTCCTGCCCCCTAGTGGTGCTGGTATTTTTTGAGTCCCATGTCCTATTATGACTTGTATATTTTTTGTGTCCTGCTCTCTATTGGTGTTTTTTGAGTCCCACCTCCTATAGTGGCTTTTATTTTTTCTTGATGCCCCGCCCCCAAATGTGGCTTCTATTTTTTGGAGTCCCACCCTTCAATTTAACCAATATTCTTCACAACTTTCTCCTGTCGTAACCATTATTTTAGTACCTGGTATTTTTGAGTGCTGCCCCCTGTTCTGGCTTGTATTTTGCAGTCTTGCCTCCTATTAATGCTGGAATTTTTGAGTCCACCCCTTAATGTGGCTTGAATTTTCATGTCTCCACACCCCCCCATTACTATTTGTATTTTGGAGTCCCACCTTCTATTGTGGCTTCTATTTAGGAGTCCCGCCCACTATTGGTGCTGGTATTTTTTGAGTCCCATCATTTATCGTGGCTTGTATTTATTGGTGCTGGTATGTTTGAGTCCTGCCCCCTATTTTAGCTTCTATTTTGGAATCCCGCCCCCTATTGGTGCTGATATTTTTTGAGTCCCACTCTTTGATGGTGCTGGTAGTTTTGAGTCCTGGCCCCCAATGTGGCTTGTATTTTTTTGAGTCCCGCCCTCTTTTGGTGCTGGTATTTTTGAGTACCACCCCTTATTGTCGCTGATATTATTTGAGTCCCGTCCTCTATTGGTGCCAGTATTTTTGAGTCCCGTCCTCTATTGGTGCCAGTATTTTTGAGTCCTACCCCCTATTGTGACCAGTATTGTGTATTATCGCCCCCTATTGGTGCTGGTATTAATAAGTTCAGCTGCTACTGTGGATTGTATTTTAAATTTGCAAACATGTCACCCCTAATGGATCACAAATCAGTCAAGGGGTTCTGTGGCTGGTACTTTTTAGGCCAGCTGAAGGTCACCTTCAGGGAAAACCCAACTCTCAGTATTTACTGAAAGCCTGGGCATGCTGGACATTGTAGTGTCCCCAAAATCTAGAGCACTAAATTCTGGAAAAGCATCCAGTATGTATGAAACCGGTGCCTTTCTGCATACTATTCTTTCCACTTTTCAGCTGTGTATCTTTATTAGCTTCAGTTTTCACCCACTACCAGCAAGCAGAGGTATTGAAAATGGTGAGAAAATGAAAGCTAAGGACCACCGCACCAGCTGTGTTAATTCACATTTTACAGGGATTATCCTTAAAACCGTCGCAGAATATTTGGGATTAGGATGAATGTCCGGCTGAGGACCCCCCCTCTGGAGACCTCCCCCGGCGCCGGGGGGTTGCTATATCCACGGACAGACAGACTTGTTCTCCGTTCCTTCCGTCCTGCACATTTTCATTGCATGAGCAAACACCGAGCTGAAAAACTTCCCAAATATTGAAAATGGAAAAGAAATGAAAAAAGAAGGAGAGAGAATTTGTTCCAATGGCCGGCTTTGTGCTCTGTCAGAGGGCAGACATTGGCGGCATTCATGGCGCGGATTATCCAGACCTGCAGCGAGGGACGCGTCTCCTTGGTGGGAGCGGCCACACTGCATATAGTTTACATGTCAAGTGGAAAAGTGACTCAGACACAGACAGAAGGCTGGGGGGCCCCATGTCCGCTCGGTCACATGAGGGTCCAATTAAAGTCACATTGACCTTGAAGGGAACGTGTCATCTGCTTGACCATACAAAGATACAGATCATGTCAGGTATTGTCCCTGGAGATCTGTGTCATCATACCTATGTGTATAATATTAGTAGCAGCAGGACTATGAAAAATGCATTTAAATCCCATGATTGTCTTCACACTGCTGTGCTCTTAGCTCTCTGTCTTAAAGGAAATCTACCATCAAAATCGACCATGATGAACCCGGAAACACTTAGGCTACATTCACACCGCCATTGCCCGCCGAACCGTAGCGCTGCTCACCCCCGCCCCTCTCCATAAGGATGTATGGCACACGGCGCCGTATTACGGGAAAAGATAGGACAGGTCCTATCTTTTTTCCGGGTACGGAGCCGCACGTGTGCGGCACCGTACTGCTCCCGTAGGGCGCCGTGCGCCCATTGCCGTCTATGGGGGACGTATATCGGCTGTATATACGTCCCCCTTGCAGCATTGTAAATGCAGCCTTATTCATAGATCCAGGCAGCGTGCATCTTCTTATATTCGTTATCCATGGCCTCCTTCCTGATAAAATCAACTCTTAAAATTATGCTATGGCTTTATAGGCTGTAATACTCTCTCCCCCTCTGCTCCCCCAGCATGCTTCTGCACAGTGTAGCCTGTAAAGCTACTTCACGGAGGGGCTCTGGTAACACCCCCATTTCTGGATCATTAGAATAATTTTAAACATTGATTTTTAGAAGGTAGGAGGCCATGGAAAACAAATATAAAAAGATGACCAAAGTCACCCCCAGGTGCCCCTGGTTTATGGTGCTTGTCAGACTCCGACAGAATCTAGACGACTAAGATTTGCTCATGTCTACTCAGTGGGTACAAAGCAGTTTAATGCAGAGAACTAAACGAATAGTAGTGTGAGGAGACAGCCCCAGTGTACTCGGAGAAGCTACAATCCTGGATTTCAAATGCATTTTTCACAGTTCTGCTGCCAGGGCCGATTCTAGCCTTTTTGCTGCCTGAGGCGAAACTTGAAAATGCTGCCCCCCCCGAAATAACCCACGTTCCCACGCAGCCCCATAGCAGATTTATCATTTATATGCATTTACATAAAGTTCTATACTCATACACACATTAATACACTCCCACACAAATGTATAAACTCATACACACATTTATGTAGTCATAGATATATTTATACACTCATATATACATTATATATAAACTCATAAAGTATATACACACACGTACAATATATACACATCATATACATACATTCTGTATAGTACATATACATTCTAAACACATATAGCATATACACATAATATACTTGTATATATAACACTTTACAGTATATACACACATACAGTATAAACACAATATATACACACATACTGCATATACATACTGTATATAGACATCATACATACAGTATATACATACCATGCATCATATACACACAGTTTATATACAGCATACACACACACACAGCATATACACCCACATACAGCATATACACAAACACATACAGCATATAAACACACACATATATACACCATAAACACACACATATATACACCATAAACACACATGTATACACCATAAACACACATATATACATATATATATATATATACACACATTATATACATACATCAGTTCCTCCTATTGTGTCCCCAAGATAACTGTGTGGCTCGGGCTGCTGCTGTTCCAGATTGTACCAGATGCGGGCTGCTTCTGTGTGAGCGTCATGGGGATCCGATGGTGCCGGTACCCTGAGCAGGAGGAGCTGCAGCTGTGAGAGTTTGGGGCTGACACGGACCGCCATCAACATCTACAGCCCCGGGCAGCTGCTGTGCATGATCTGAGCCTCCTCCGGTGCTCCCTGTGAGTCCGGAGGGGATCGTTATCTGCCGCTGCCGCGGGCAGTGTGGAGACCCGAGACTGCATGCAGCCGCTGCCATTTCCTCTGCTTCCCCCGAACGATCTGTGCCAGGACGCAGGCGGCATGACATCATCACACGCCGCCTGGGTCCTCCAGTGCAACAGAGTGGCGCAGCCAAACGGGCCTGCGCCGCTCTGTATATTAATCGCGTCTGTGTTCTTAAAGAAACAGACGCGATTAATTTAATGATGGGTGATTCGGACGGCAATGGGCGCCCGAATCACCCTCATTTTATTCACCCAAAATGCCGCTTTCATCAGGGCTCGGACATCTGCCGCCTGAGGCGAGATTTTCATCTCGCCTCATGGCAAGTGCGGCCCTGCCTGCTGCTACTAACAACACATAAAGTTATAATTACATCAATCTCCAGTGACAATACCGATCCGATGCATGGCTTTGTGAAATAACAGCCCTGTTCCTTACCACTAGAGGCTCCTATGGAACAAGAGAGTATGCTAGGAGTTGTAGGCCTGACTGCAGGCCACTTATCGAGTGTATTGTAAGTAAGTGTGACCCTCCGTTACTGCGAGGGAATGCTGGGAGTTGTAGTTTCTGGACAAGCAGAGAGCCCACAGCTGCAGCCGGTGCCAAGACACATGCTGTGAGATATCTGTGGATGTGAAGGTTATCTGGGCCTCGCTCTGGGGACAAACATCTTCTTGTTTGAGAAGGTTAAAAGCCAAAAATGGCGAAAAATAACAAAAACTATTCTTAAAAATTCCCCAAATCTCCCCTGTGTAGTAGTTACCTCTTTGGGGTTCCCCCAGTGATGACCCAGGAACATGTATGACCCACACAGATACTGGTATCAGTGGAGCCAGGACCTTGTGGCCGGGTCAGGCACATGCACCCTCGGTGGGAATGGAATATGAAGGATTTGCTTCCACGTGATTATTTCCATGGCGCCACCATTCCCTGTAGCGGTGTACAGTCTCCATTACATAGAAAGTAATTACAATATTCACACAATTAATATTGGGACGTACAAGTTACGACAGGATAGAAAACCCGTCCCATGTCATGTGCAGAGAGTAAGGAAGGCAAATACAGCAGCTGGGGGGCTACCAAAATGGCTGCCATGCCCCCCTACGGGTTTCCATACAACATGTTATATTAGGATATGAGGGGCCCCTCCTGTGTCCCTGTATAATCACAACGAGGGAACCCGTCATCAGTTACCTGTAAATCTGCAGACAGTGCCAGGTAATGTCCCTGGAAAAATCCATAGCTACACCACAATCATTTCAGAGCCTTAGTAGGGGCTGTGGAGCAGATCACTGTAGAGAGCTAAGAGCACAGCAGTGTGAGTACATGCCTCTAGTTTAAAGGCCATCTCTTATATAAGATTTCTTTCCTTGGTTGATGGTTTTTTTTAAAATATTGTTTAAGATAAGAATAAAGAGAAACATTTGGCATAAATATCACATTACAGTATCTGTATTATTTTGATCAAAACAGATCTAACATTGTCTAAGTTATGTAGATTTTTGTTGTACAATTTAACACTTAAAAAAATAATTTGTTTTAAAAGCAGAGTATGTTCCAGAACCCAACTGCAGAGAGACAGGCTATAGTTTCACTCAGCAGTCCAGCACTAGCACATTTTTCAGACTGCCAAGTAGTCACACATGAGAGTGTGGGAGAGTCTCTTAGGGCTAGAGTCTGTGAATCCCCTGAACCACCGCGGGAGATGATGGTACCAGCCGCAACCCGAGACCGGAGTCTAAGTGGCCCCCTGGTCTTTGCCAGAGCCCGCCGCAAAGGGGGATGGTCTTGCTGCGGTGGGAAGTCACCAGGTCATTCCAGGGGTGCGACTAGGCTCGCGGTGGCAGCCAAGGTAGGACACCAGGAAGGCAGGACCTTGGGAATGCAGGACCTCGGGATGGTCACCGGTATACAGGACCACCACAGAAACACAGGACCGCCACAGAAACACAGGACAGCCACAGGAGTACAGGACCGCCATAGGAGTACAGGACCGCCACAGGAGTACAGGACTGCCACAGGAACACAGGTCCACCACAGGACCGCCACAGAAACACAGGACCGCAACAGGAACACAGGACCACCACAGGAACAAAGGAATGCCACAGGAAACACGGAGGAGTCTGGAAACGCACAGGAAACACAGAGGCATCTCGAAACGCTCAGGAGGCTTTCACTTCAGTAGAATGACCTGAAGATCCGGCAGGGGATGCTGGGAGCCGCCAGATCATGTAGCAGAGCTGGGAATGCCAGCGCTAATTAGGAGGCTCTGGCCCTTTAAATGCAGAAGAGTCGGCATGCAGCCTGGCCGAAGACCACAGCCTGGAACCTGGAGAGGTAAGTACAGGCCCGGCGGAGCAGGGACAGCGGCAGCGGGGCACAGATGAGGGCACGGGATCCATACACGAGTCACAGAGAGATCAGCAGGTTATGACGCATAACTTTTCAATTGTTCCATTGAAGGGGCTGTTTTTTTTTGTAGGCTGAATTATAATTTTCACTCGTTCCATTCTGGGGTATGTTTAATCCTTCATTATTTTTGGAGGTGGGGTGTGGCCAAAATTCTGCATTTTTAATATAAATTTATATATTATTTTTTACTCTGTACACCAAGTGGGATAAATGATGGATTTGATTGTAGGCTGGGTTGTTACAGATGGGGTTATACTAAACATGTTATGGCTGTTCAATTATTTAACATAACATATATTTCTTCTTGGGAAATAGGAGGTTTAAGGTATTTCTTTTGTCTTTTTTCAAGGGGACTGGAGTGGCCAATCATTTGATTGCATATATAGTACACTGCAATAGTAATTAAGTCAGTTGTTTGGCTCTTAGCAATAAAGCTGACAGCAATGTACTAAGTCAAGGCGGGAAAACACTAGCCACCACGTTGTACAGTTATGTCATGTTGTGGCAGGAGGTTAATATACTTAGTACAATGGGACTCATTTACTAAGGGTCCGCATTTTCGTTGGGTTTCCCGGCGATTTCAGTTTTGCGCCGAATTGCCCCAGGATTTTGGCGCACGCGATATGATTTTGGCTCAATGGCGCCAGCTTGCACACAACAGAAATCGGGGCCGTGGCAGTCGGACAACCCGACGGATTCGGACAACGCGCAAGATTTAACATTTAGAATTGTGTCGCAAGACACGCACTTACAAGCACCGGGAAGAAGAAGGTGAACTCCGGTGGACCTCGGTGGGGAAGTGAAGGATGCAGTCCTTCGGGCGCACGCTCTTCATGAATTGCTCTGGACTTCATCCTCGTCGGACCGTCCGAATCAGGGATCGCGACTGGACCAGGTAAGTAAATTTTCCCCAATGAGTAGCATACATAATATTATAGAAGAAACGTGGGCAGTTTTTAACCTTAAAATGCATTATTAAACTATATGATGCCCTCATCCAACAGTTTTTATGCCATTTTGGCAAGCATTGACTTGTGCATAAAGCCTCTCAAGATCATATTGAATTATGTGATGAATAATAGATAATTACCTTTATACCATTAGAACGGTCCATGCATCAGATTGATCACTATTAATCTTTTATTCTAGCATTAGTGGTTATCGCACTTGCCTCTTGTACGTAATGTTCCAAACTAATAGAAGGACAAATAGGGTTCCTTCCTGGGTTTTATAATGTCATAAATATATTTGCTTGCAAAAATATCTTATGTGCAGAAATAAAGCTTGTTTGTATTTTATCTCCTTAAAGGGAACCTGTTGGCCTCACCTCATTAGCCTCTATTTGTACGTTAACAAGCATATTAACATTTTTCTGAACAGATTTATTTCATGTTCAAGTGTAGTGGCATCATCCAGAAAATCTATTTTAATATGCAAATTGATATACAAATTAGTTGTATAAAGTTATGGAGGTGGGAACCACAACATTTTATTGTTGCAACAATTGCCAAGTTTTAAAAAAAATTTTTTTTGAACTTTTGGAAACATCTTTTATTCCAATGATATCAATTTCGATAAGTACTCAATAGAAAAGAAGGTGAAACATAGCTATAACATCTATCATGTTGTCTATGAGTGCTGTGTTGTATATTTCAATGAATTTAACAGACCTTTAATTCCTCTGTGTCCTGCATTTCCTGGACATGTAAAGCATGACTTCTCCACAGACATTTTAAACCTAGATGATTATTGAAGTCCAAGTGTTCTGTTTGTATAATGGACATTCAGAGTTAATAAAGAGGTCACATTTCATTCCCAGGCGCATCATTCCCTCTGTTAACAAATGCGCATTAAGTACTTCATAACCTTGATTCATTGTAACTGGTTAGTTTTTATTGACAGTAGCAGCTAATGTCACTACCAATAGTACACGTGAGTTTATAGCAACAAAGCAATGCATGCTTTACATAATCCTCAAAAAGGCCTACTTTTTTTTTGCATTTAACTCCTGGTGAGTGGTGAGCTGAATAGTCTTTTTTCATTTTTTTACATAAACTTATTTATACTATACTGGCCAGCAGTCAATCATGATTTTTCCTGATTTATGGACCCCAGATGTTGTAGCTACTAACGCCTGTTGCTATGACCTGCGGCTGTAACAGGTATATGCTGTTTGGTGCATGAGAACAACTTTAAGCAGAGATTACCGATAAAAAGGGAACTTTAAATACAAAGCACTTGAACCATTTGTTTATTCAAAAACACAACAGGAATAAATGATCTATGTCTAGAGATACAAGGTGACTTAGAGCAGTGTGATGGTGACAATCAAATCAACCAAAATGGAATGTGACACAAATGTGGATCGGACCCTTCTTAAATACCTGTGCAAGCAGTTTGCACTAGAAAGAACGTGCAAAGTCCGACAGAAAACTGGCCCATGTCACTTAGTAAATGTGCCCCAATGCTCTGTAATGGGAAAAACCCTAAGGAAGAAAAGAAAACTAGTTTTCTTCTGCAACACATTGGGGCAGATTTACTTACCTGGTCCATTCGCGATCCAGCGGTGCGTTCTCTGCGCTGGATTCGGGTCCGGACGGGATTTAATAAGGTAGTTCCTCCGCCGTCCACCAGGTGGCGCTGCTGCGCTGAAAAGCATCTGAACGCGCCGGAATTCACTGAGGCCGGCTGAGTGCAGGTAAGCGCGCCCCGAGCAACACATTTTCCGTTCTTAAATGCGGCGGTTTTTCCGAATACGGCGGGTTTTCGCCCCCGATTTCTGTCGCGCGCATGCCGGCGCCGATGAGCCACAATCCGATCGCGTGTGCCAAAATCCCAGGGCAATTCAGGGAAAATCGGCGCAAATCGGAAATATTCAGGTAACACGTCGGGAAAACGCGAATCGGGCCCTTAGTAAATGACCCCCATTGACTGCTCCAGAAAGTGTAAAATAGTAACCTTAGGGAAATGTACACACTTACACCTACTTTTCTTCTGGTCCTGTTACAGTTCCTATTATCTCCAGTTTCTATATTTGTCTTACCAACTTTTGAGCACAATACTTGCATCCTGTCTTTTTTTAAATAAGTTATGACTGGCTCTTTCTAAAGACCATTAATGGTAACTCAATTCATGTAATCTGATCTTGAACATTGTATCTTATATGTTGTGGCATCAGAACATAATCTTTTAGTTCAAGTCAATTGTCCTACTAGATTAGATCTTAGATCCAGGCCCACCACAAAGTACAGTTACGCTTTGGGGGGGGGGGGGGGGTTATGTAAGTTCAAAGTATGTGAGGAGAGACACTACAATTATGCATTATTTCTGTTGAAATTTCTTCTACGTGAAATAGCATGTCTTAAAGAACTTGCTTATGTTTGTATGCCTAATGTACATGTAAAGAATATCTGTTGTACTACTGTTGATGCAGCTCAGACAAGATGGCTGCCCACATAATCATGTACAGAAAATACAATTACAATATAGTAAAATAAAAAAAACTAAATTAAATAATATGTATAAGTTTCTAGCTGTAGTCCATTGAAGATTTGGAAAAATAATAGAATCTCCTTATAAAGAAGGAGTTTTTTAGGGCCTAACTTGCTGATCATTGGGGGTCTCAGTGATGAGAAGATGGAGAGCATGGCACACAACAATCTTCATCAGCTCCATTGTTATAAAAGTTGGTACCTTGGACCCCATCAGACCCCACGTTCTAGTGATCGTGTTCTACTCATCAATGAGACCCCCATAACCAACAAGTTAGGCCCTATCTTGTGAAGAGGGCCTAACTTGTTTCATGAGAAACCCCTTTAAGGGCTGGGGACCGGATTTGAGACTATAGTGGCTCACAGTATCACAAGTAAGACACTACTAAGACAGATATATGCAATGTATCATTTCTGCATTATGCTCAGTATAATGACAGCATAGATTTCTGGCACATCTTACAGAATGTATTCACCCATCTGTGCATTCTATAAACCGCATCTGAAGAAGGGGCCACACCCTTAAAGAGTAACTATAAAGGTTTTTTTTTTCCACAAATCAATAGCAATTGGGATGTAAAACAACTGTGCCTATTTTTTTGTTACCTATATGGAGCAGTTTCTTTGGTATCCCCCTCAGATTATCTCAGTGCTGCAATGGCTGCTTCCTCTCTCTGTGTTGACAAGCCCTGGAGTCCCTATTATAAACAAATATACAAACTCTACAGACTCTTGGGAGGGGAGGGGCTGCTGGTCCCCGCTCACAGAGGAGGAGGTCATGTGACAGAGCTCTTTATGTGTATGTAGCAGAGCTGCATGTGTTCAGAAAAGTGGATACATATGTCTCCTGCACAGAATAGTGAGTTACAAGATCTCCCCTTTTCCCTATCAGTCCCTCTATCCAAATCTGTGATACAGAACTTTCCTTCAGTCTCTGTACCTCATGCTGCCCTTACCCCACCTTGTAATCGGCTCTTTGTGCACTGAAAAGCTATTAACCCTTAGTGCTCACATAGCACAGGCTATAGACTGCATGTAACAGGTTTACATCCTGTATGTGAACTGTGCAGTGTTCAGTGGATTTACTCGTGGGAAACATTTTGTTTTTGTCAAACACTTTCAGAACAGAAAATGCCATAACTTTGGAAAGAAACGGGTGAGCAGGACAAAGCAGGCATCGTTCTGTTTGTTTTTAATGGGGAAATCATGTGAAATCATAATAACTTTACAGTTATGCTTTAAACAGGATTTTACATGTTCATCATCATCACTGCTCAGCTGAGCTGAGTTTGATAGACTTTTTAATATGTCTCTTAAACATATGGATGGATGAGTATATTTTGTAATATGTATGCTATCAAGCTTGATATACTACATTTTGGCATGTTTAGGGAGGAACAAAGATGTTTAATGCATGTTATTGTTTTATGACATATTCGTATCAAAAAACGTTATTCCTCACATAAGCTACTTTGTAATTAAAGCTATTTAAATGTGCAGTTCTTTAAACCTTCTCTGGGTTTAATATATGGGACGCAGAGAGCTGATATATTGGATGCTGAGATGATGCCGACTCAGCTCAAGATTTGAGCTGGGCTGGCATCGGGATAAGCGGGGTGCTGGCTGTAACTAACAGGCGACATCCCAGTATAATACCCGCTTAAACTGCCTTCTGGGGGTCTCTGCGCCACAATGCCCCCCCTCCCATCTTCGGGGGCACCGACCATTCCTATGGAAACCCTGAGGTCATGTGCATAGGCTGACACAGCTAATACCCTGCAATACACCAGTAGTGCAGAGTATTATCATGAACACGCGTCGGGGCGTCTCGATTGCAGGAGGCCTGGCCAGTCCGGCTCCTCTCATTGGTCACAAACCACTCTGTGATATTACAGGAGGGTGGGGTTACATGGTCAAATAGCCAGCATCTCCCTGCGCACGCTGCCATAAATGCAGGGACAAGCTGTTCGAATGTGCGCTTGTATCAGTATGTGTTGACAGCAATTTAAACACAATGTATTAGATACCTGATGAATGATATCAGGAAACGCGTCGGATTACATTATCTTTAGGAGGGCTAGCTGTAGATAGAGTACATCAAATAGCTGTAGTGTGCTAGCATATAGGAGCGCTTAGCATAGTATCCAGCTCTGCTAGACAGCTTACCTCTATCCATCCACTTATCAGCATGTAGCCTCCACATTATTTTACCATTTCAGTCTGTAGCCAACCCAACGAGGTCATGTCTGATATTGGTTTAGTTTTTTATCTGTGTTTATCCAAATATCTTGAGGAGGGTAGTTAGGAATAGTGTCTATCGGACAGTCAGAGGACGGTGGTGTGTGCGTGCATGAACTGTGTGCTCCCCAACCGTTTGACAGCGAACTCTATTCTCTATTTATTACACTACAAACCTCCGCATATCTGTCATTCTCCTAATTTTAGCAATTGTCAGCTGTAGTTGTGCTGAGGCTAGGTCGGACAGTTTTTAGAACACAAGTTAGTTTGGTGCAGGGTTCACACCTTATCATCACATTCTCTTAATCATTTTAAGACATACCCAATAACGGTTAAATTTTATGTACACTCTCTTTCCTCTGATTTTCAGTGAATATTATCATGAACAATCAGATGATTGCTTGTTCATGTCCCATTGTCAAGGGACAATAAAAAAAGTTAAAAAATGTTATTCAATAAAAAATAAATTAATAAATAAATAAAAATCCCCATAACATGCAGACATATAATGCACAAAAAAGTCTAAATCATAACACAAACCCTACATATATAGTATGACAGCATCCTTAACAACCCATAGAATAAAAGTAAACAGTTATTGAACCTGCACGATGAATGCCGTAAAAAAATGTTAAAAACCCACAAAAAATAATGATTTTTACCTATCCCACAAAAAATGCAATGAAAAGTGATCAAAAAACATATTTACTCCAGAATGATACTGTTGCAAAGTACAACATGTCCTGCAAAAAAACAAGCCATCAACCAGCTTCATAGCCAAAAAAGTAAAAATGTTATACCACTTGGAAGACGGCAATGCAAAAATGATAGATTTTTCCAGACATTAGGGTTTTATTTTGCCAATTAAGTAAAACATAATAAAAAATATTCAAGTATTGTATCCCCGTAATCGCATTGACCCATAGGATAAAGGTAACATGATTATTTGGCTATACGGTGAACACCAAAAAAAAAAAAAGTAAAAAATCCAGAACCAAATTGATGCTTTCTACTTCTGCTCTCAAAAAAAAGTTAATAAATTTTCAATAATAGGAGATACCAACCCCAAAACACTGGAAAAAGCATCTCATCCCTTAAAAAAAATGCTGTCACATTATTCATTTAAAAAATAATGAAAATTTAAAGTAGACATTTCGAATTTCGAAAATGGCAAATGTTTCAAAAAATTGATCATTGTTTCTTTCTTTTAGTAAATAAATGCAAAACTTATCAGCCAAAATTTACCAATAAAATGAGGTTCAAGATACAATCTCACAATCGCTTTGATCAGTAACAGTGTTCAAAAGTTATAACCATATAAAGCAACACATGTCAGAATACAAAAAATGGGGCTGTGCCTTCAGCTATAAACTGCCTATATTTTTAAGGGGTTAAAGAAAAAGAAAGCTTTGCCACTACCACCACCTGTTGGAAGGCAGCAGCCTTACAAATCAATGTCTGACCCTTTAACAAGGTTGTGGGATTCTACACGTGGACTGTCATATTGTGGTTTTGGTCCCAAAGTCACATAACTGCTTTGACTTTGGGCCACTCATATGTGTGCTATCCCACTGAGCTGACTGGGAGACGTACAGAAGTAGGATAATGGAGGAGAAAGCATTTGATCCCTGAGACAACCATTGTACCAAGCAGAGAAGGTAACCCAATAACCTGTAGGATGGCAAGAGTCACAGAAACGCTGAAACAGTGTTTCAAATTTGTTACACTGATACATAAATGAAATCTAGTAGACAGAACATTCATAAAAGAGCAATATGCATATTTTTTATGATTCTGGACCATATGGAAACACAATTCTAAATTTTAGCAGATTTTGCAGGTTATATAAGTCAACCACTAGCTCACTGTTATTAGTAGCAAATTATAAACTGGAACAAATAACCACACTTTTTTTTTTTTTTTTCTTTTTTTTAATTTTAATTGTTTTTACAAAAGATACATACTATATAGTACCATTATTTAAACTAGACAAAAGGTAAACAGTAGAGATGAGCGAGCACTAAAATGCTCGGGTACTCGTTATTCGAGACGAACTTTTCCCGATGCTCGAGTGCTCGTCTCGAATAACGAGCCCCATTGAAGTCAATGGGAGACTCGAGCATTTTTCAAGGGGACCAAGGCTCTGCACAGGGAAGCTTGGCCAAACACCTGGGAACCTCAGAAAAGGATGGAAACACCACGGAAATGGACAGGAAACAGCAGGGGCAGCATGCATGGATGCCTCTGAGGCTGCTTAATCGCACCATTATGCCAAAACTATGGGCAACAGCATGGCCATGACAGAGTGACAGAATGAAGCTAGATAGCATGTAAAACATCCAATAATTGACCCTGACACTATAGGGGACGGCATGCAGAGGCAGCGGCAGCAGCGGCAGGCTAGAGAGTGGCATGGCGACATTGACATCACATGACCAGGGATAGAATTTTATCCACTGGAAGTAATCAATAAAGCTTCCTGTAGAAAGAAAGCAAGCAGAGATCTAGAAATGGGTGAGGAATTGATACAGAAAATGTTTATTTACAATAACATATTCGAAGGAGAAAGCCACAGCACCGAGAGGTAAAGTATGAAGTGGTCTTTATTGGTACATCATCCGGGCATAAAAACGCAACGTTTCGATTCAAGTGTGAATCTTTTTCAAGCATAAAAACATGACCATAACAAACATATATATAGGGAGACCAATGATGACATCATTTCCTCCAGTGACGTGGACAAAGTTCATAAATATAATATTGCCATCTAAATACATTTTGTTAAAGATACATACATACATACATTATAACATTCAAGGTGCAATCTATTGTGCAAAACAAAATAAAGTGAATAAATATAGAGTCAGGACACAGCTCCTCAAGTGCATTTCATTAGTGTCACGGTCTTTCCACCCCCAACTTAATCGGAGCCGTCTGTCCCTACTACGCATGCGTGGCTATTGTGGCAGTCAAGGCGACGCACTTCCATGTTAATTATTTCCGGATTCTTCTATTCCGATCACGTGATCTCCATTCCGATCACGTGACCCAAGTCGCGATCATGTGATTCCCTGAATATCAAGAAAGATAGAGACTACGGTGCCATAGTTTGACAAGCATCTGTGGTAAATATATTAGACAGTGTTATACAACAAGGTCATAATTGTATAAGGATATAGACAGTATGTACCCACACGTACAACAGTATTTTCAAAGAAATTATTTAAAATATAATGTTAGGTACATAATATTGCATCAAATAGGTTCTATATCAGGGAGTACCACGTGTGGATGCTGTATGGCTTCTAGATGGATCCCCAGAAAAAATAAAGAAAAACTTGTTAGACAAAAATATTCGTAAATTCGGAGGTCCACTCATCCATCCCATATACACAGCTCTAGTTTGAAAAGTACCTCGGGGGATTTAAGGTATAGATAGACTACCTGGGCCAAATTATTGCTGAGTCATATCAACCAGATGTACAACCCCTCTATATTTGGTACAGACGGTGAATTGGTCAGGCCATACATACCGGACATTTCAAAAACATTCTAGAAGGACACTGTAGGAATATATCGCTACATAGACAAATCATATTGTTCCAAATTGTATATATATATACTATATTAAATTCATGTGTCCATATATTGGTCCGTGTATGGCCATATATCCCGGCTGAATTGAGCGGGTGGTCACCACCAAGAGATACCTCTTGTATAAAGAAGACATACATACACCTCCATACTATAGAAAAAACCTCCATACCATAGGATGAACAAAAGAGGGGGGGGGGGTCCAAATTGATATACCATACTAGTACCTAGATCACAAAGTAGTCACAATCAAAGAGGGGGCTGGGTCCACGCATGGGGGTGAGACAGTATACAGTGCCAATCTGTGAGGTCTGAAATTCATAAAATCTATCTGTAGAGAAAACATATATAGGTGATATAACATGTAAGTATAGTGTATAGTCATACAAATTAAAAACAAGACATCAATCGTTGCGTTTTTATGCCCGGATGATGTACCAATAAAGACCACTTCATACTTTACCTCTTGGTGCTGTGGCTTTCTCCGTCGAATATGCTGTGATTGAAGTTTTTGAACGCCGGAACTTCCAGCTGCGAGCACCAATCCCCAGGAGGGATCATTGTGGATTGCTGTCCTTTCTCTCTACTTTCTTTATTTACAATAACAATTATTTGTTGAAAGTGGACAATCCCTTTAAGATGTAGTTGGTTTGCAAATTCTATATGGAAGCTCATGACTATCCAACTTTTCTTTAGATAAACTCCATTGCCACAAATCTCACACCTGTCCTGATTTCAAAGGACAATAGTTTAGATTTATTAACACCAATGAGCAAACCAGACACAAGAGTGCACAGCTGATTGCAGCACTGGAAAAGTGGCATGGTATTCCTATTCTGTTGACTTTTTGTCATAATTCATTAACCATTGTACTGTATTATTTTTTATAATTTTGTGGTTGTTCATAATTGTCAAATTATATATGTTTTAACTATTCGTCAACTGAGATTAGAAGAGAAAAATGATTACAGTGTAAAAGATATCCTCCATTGTAATTATCCACTAGAGGTGCAATTTCAGCATTCTGGTGAGTTACTTAAACAACCCAGGGGTATTCTTATTAAATTTAAATGATAGGTGTATTTCAACTAATTCATATAAAGTAACCTATGGGTAGATCTCTTTTCTGATAGCTAACATTTGCTATGCAATAAAAGATATGCATATATGTTCTGTTTGTATCCTGTTGTTTTTAAAAGTATTCTATTTTGTGTAATAGGTAGATTATATTTGCCATTTCTGTGGCTGCCTCTAATGTAGTCTGCTTCAAATGGTAGTTCAAGTCACCCATAGCACCCAGAGTCATCATCTGTGTGATGTCAAATCATCTGTACGTGAAGTTTTTGCTTAAAGTGTAACCGTCATTTCAAAAAACTTTTGATATGTTGTAGGGCAGGTAATTTTAAGCCCTTTTGCAAATGGATTAGTTACCCGAATCCTGCTCTTTCCTCGATTATTCTGTAGACTTCCCCTAGATAGCAGTGACTGCTCAGATAGCTGTTACTATGGACATTCCGTCTTCATAAAGAAGACTACGGGCAGGAGACACGCCCCCTCCCCCTCACTGCTCACAGCTGATTACCTCATGTGTCACTGCCCCAGCAGTCATGTGCAGGGAGAAGCCCTAACTAATGCAGTGACAAAACACCTTCACTTATCTAACCTCAGCTTTCCCTTCACTTGTAAACAAATAATCCACACAGACAGAAACTGCAGCCCCCTCCCCCATCACCTCACACAAGGAAGTAGCAGAAGACACTCCACAAGTCTGCAAGCTCTGCCCTCATGTGCTGCGCTGGAGATATCAGATAGATAGATAGATAGATAGATAGATAGATAGATAGGGAGATAGATAGATATACAGAGAGGGAGATAGATAGAAAGATAGATAGATAGGAGATAGATAGATGTAAGATAGCTCTGGTGTCATTGGTCAGCAGCAGGCGCTTGTGATGAGGTGACAGGAGGAAGTCCGCCTCCATCTTTTGAGAGCTGGAAACCCTGGTTGCTATGGGCCAAAAAAGGTACTAAATGAGGACCGAGATGCAAAATAGTTTGAGGAATGATTCCCAGGGACACCGGGAGCAGAATTATGTATTTTAGTTTTTTTTGCTCACAATGACGGTTACACTTTAAGTTAGTGATCAGTTATTGATATTTGTACAGTTTAGAAGTCAATGCTTTAAAGGGAACCTGTCATCAGCTTTTCACACAATATTACTAAAAGCATCTTTGTCATCCTTTCTAGTATGCTTTCTTATCTTTAATCTCGCCCATTTACTGTTGCAAATGCATTTCAAAACTACAACCTTTAAGATATTTTAGGGGTAAATTAAAGGAAATCAAAATCAAGCATGATAAGCCAGGAACACTTACTCATAGATCCAGGCACCATATCTTCTTATATTTGTTATATAGGGCCTCCTTCTTTCTAAAAGCAACTTTTAAAATGACTTAATGAGCCATAATGGCTAGGGAGAGGTGTTAACAGAAGCTCTAGCTTTACAGGCTGTTACGCTGTCTTGACTTCCTGCTCCCTTAGCACTTCCTCGCTCCATCTGCCTGCTGGAATCTCATGGCAGCGAGTTTTGCAACATCACGGGAACAGACAGTATGCAGCTCTAGGTTAGGACTGGAGTGACTGGCTAAATGGCAACTAGGCGGTGAAGGTCACGCAAGACTTTGGAGTAGGCTACATTCACACCCATCGGGGCCGGCAGTGGGAGGCCACGTAATGATGGTTTCCCCCGAGGAACTCCAGATGTGGGTGACTATTTTCCAATAGATGTTATTAGGGAGGGGAATGATTGTTGTGGCAGGTCAGGGATAAACAGGTAGAATAGAGATCATTAAGCTTTAAAGGCTTTGCACTGTAAAAGTATTAAGAGGGCTCACAGGGTCATGTATAAAAAATCTGTATACTGCAGTTCAAAAGTACCATAAAAGGTATAAAAAGTAGAAGTGATATAAAATAAATAAACTGTAAAAATCACAAACATGTTAGATTTTGTGCAGTGTCCAAAAATGCTTAATCTTTCAAAATCTAAAAATCGTTTTCCCGGTGGTGAACCCCATAACGGAAAATTTATTACAAGTTGGTGAAACTATTTATTTATTTATTTTTTTTGCTGTGCACAATGTTCTCATGTTTTCAAATTTATTAAAACACAATAAAATCTATATAAATGTGATATTACTGTGATCATAAAGAATAAAGCTATAATTTGGAGCACCCAGTGAAATCCATAAAAATTGAGCTCACAAGAACCATTTTGTTGCCAATTTCGCCACATTTGGAATTATTTTCCAGCTACCAGTACACGGCATGGAATAATAAATACTGTCACTGAAAAGTACAATTTGTTACACAGAAAAGAGCTTTTTTATTAGTAGTCATTGAAAAGCAGCAGGTGACAGGGTGGCTTTGAATAAATTTCTCTAGAGGGTAAGCATGGCTGCGACAGTAGTAAATGTAGTTGGCTTGCAGGAACGTCACCCTGGACCAGTGGTCAGCTAGCCTGCAAGTATCTCCAAAGAGCCATTTAAACTGCATCAGCATTAAATGTACGGCAATCTGTAGTAGGGTTTCAGGAAGGAGATCAACTTGCTAATATCAAAAGTGAGACCTAGAGCTCTGCCTAGACACTCTAAGGTGCCAACCAATGAGCTGCCTGCTAAGCCTCAGGATGGTTACAATTAGTAATGAATACCAATAGGAATACCCCCTTCTACCGTATGTAATCCTAATACCAACCACAATATAAATACCAATATAAGTATATAGGATCAAAAGGTTATCAACCATAAACTACAACCCCGGTTTTATAAAAATTATTTAGAGGTGGTTCTTGTCCTCAGCTATTATAAATGTTGCCAGATTTTTCTTATTTGTAACATTGAGCTGAGTGCTGACAGGTACATCCCTAACCAAAGCAAAGCTGAAAGACTGAGATAAAGAGGATAATTCTTATAGCATCCACAATATTATCCCCTGCAACCACAGTTTACAAACCAAGAGCCATTTACTAGAAGAGAGGAAATAAGAAAGGGATTAATATATATTTTATTCCACTGCCTCTGTCAGTGCCTAGAAATTCCCAGATCCAAGATTCCCCCAATACAGGTAATATTTCTATGTAGCAGTAGGGCTGGCCCACAGAATCAATTTCACTGGTGGACCCTAGGTACTCCAGTCTGACTCTTACCATGTCACTTTTATAGGAACTCTAAATTCGCAGCAAAGCAAAACGTGATTAATGTAAGAGACTTAAACCCTCAAGAAATGTACCAAGGAGAAAAAAAACATGGGTGTTTAGTTTATTTTCCAGAATTACTATCCTTTTTTTTGTAGCGTACAATATATTCCTGTGGCACCTTTTTGGGATGACCCTATCTTATTGACTAGATTGTCAAACTTAAATAATGTTTTGTTCTCATTTGTGGATCAGTGCAATTAAGGAAAAACCTTTTCTATGGGTGAATATTTTATTTTGTATGATTTGAACATATATATGAATTTTTTTTTGTTTTGCCTTGTGTGAAGATGATGTGTACTATTTAATGATTTCATTCTGTATCACATACTTCTTTACATCAGTACGGTAAGGTGCTTAAAAGACATACGGTAATTTCTTGCATTAAAAATAAACATATGATTTATTTACTTTACATTTGCTTTTATTTCCATTAGGGAACTATACTATAAGAAATATCCCAGATAGAATAAACTGCAGAACTACTGTAATCTACTGCAGTGCATTCTATTTGATGTCCAGGGTTGGCATCAGCTCCTCCAACAATGGCATAGGGAAGCAATTGGGCTAACAACCCCTTAGATCAGTGATTGCAAACCTTTTAGAGACCGAGTGCCCAAACTTCAACAAAGACCCACTTATTTATCGCAAAGTGCCAACACAGAAATTTAATTTGTGATTTATACTGCCTTCTCTGTCACAGTTTTCTTTGATACCAGCACCTGAGGACACCAATAAAGCAGAAAATAGTCCCAGGTAGAGTTGTCACTTTAAAATAGCTCTGTGCACAGCAAGTCCTGGGCTGTCTGGGACTGTAGGAAGATACTTGGACTCATCTTTGGTGATGGCCTGAGTGCCCACAAAAAGGGCTCCGAGTGCCACCTCTGGCATCAGTGCCATAGGTTAGCCATCACTGCCTTAGATGGTGCTTCTGCTTTTTGCGGCAACTTCTAAGAGGTTGAACATTCAAAATCTTCTGGTAGTGTAAGCATGTACAGTTATACAATAAAGCTAACGCCAGGTATCACATGGTGTCAGCTCAGTTATGGTGTTGTGTCAAGGTTTAAGGTGGTTAAAACTTAGCAGGGGTACAACAGATCTTTGTGCCTGTTTTTTTTTTCCTCATATTATGATAGAAAATTAATTTAGACCCTCTTAATTTTTACATGACCATAAAAAGGTTAAGTATGGTGATCACAATTGGGACTTGTCATCCGATAAGTCTCAACATAGTACATATAGGGCAAGATGTATCCTTTGTTTATTGTTTTTTTTAGCGCCTTTTATTTTGTTGCAGTAATTTTGCACCAGTTTTGCACCTAAATGTCATACTAGTGTTGCATCAAAAAAAAATCACCTTTTTCCTAATTTATCATATAGATCCAAATGTTTTGCTGCACCTACTAATGGTTCATCATTAGCGATGTTTTGATTAAGTTATAATTCTAACGCAAATACACTCCACCCTGAAGGTGGCGTAGACTGAGGAAGACCCTGAGCTTTTCTGCAGAGCAGTGTAGCACCTGTGTATTACAGCATATAGAAGATTAGCACTGGAGGTTCCCCTCCAGCAGAAGCCACTGTTAAGGAGGATCACTGGGTGCAGATACCTGGGCTCTGCTGTGTAAAGTAGAGCTTGTAGGAGGCTTACATGTAAGTGCCCGAATTGAAGATTGTGCCTATATTATGCCTAATACAAACTGCAGTTGCAAAATCATGCTGAGACTCACAAGTGATTAATAAGAGGCAAGAAATCAGGTAATCACAGATGGTTTTAGCCTGTGATAATCCAGGCGCAACAATGTGCCTCACTCAGGCGCAAAAACTGAACTAGTGCGCCACAACTTTGATACATCTGGCTCATAATTCTTGCACTCTTATGGTGACTTGTAGATACACATAATGTACTCATATAATATAAATAGTGACACTGGTGTGCTATCATTAAATCATGTAGCACTATGTGTTTAAATATTAATCTTTACAGCCAACCAAGGGGACAAAGTGACAACTAGTGACATCACTTCCTTTTTTAAGGTTTTCTTTTGGCTTAAGTTATGTTTCTGATAAGTGTTTATAAGCTACACAGTAATGATAAGGGTGAGAAACACAGAAAAAATGTAATATAATCCAAATCTTCAAACACCTTGATAAGAAGTGAGTGCGCTCTTCAGGTATTTTCCACATGATAAGACTTATGCCTTGGTATATGTGGCCTAATGATATTACTTTCTGTGATAAGATCTAGGGACATCGCAATATTATCTTCTGTTATTAAATAACTTTTATGTTATATATGGGGCAGTCTTAGCACATTTTATTACCTATGTAAAACAAAAGTGTATATCATGTTCTGTGAGTGAGATTGAAGCTGTGTGTAAAAAATACAACTTCTGAGAAAAGGCTTTGATGAAAACTTAAAGGAAATCTACTATCAGATTTTCCATTTGTTAACCATTGACACTTCTGTGTAAATTCCAGCAGTGTGGTTGAAACCACATGTTTACCAGGATCTCTACTCCTGTAGTTTACTTAACATTTTTTTGTTTATGTTGATGAAGCACAAGTGCTTTGGGGGTGAAGGGCGTCGCCATAGCTCTTCTACGCTCTGGGGGTTCTGGCTGTTACATTCCCCTGGAGCACTTCTCCTGTTCCAACTGCTGTATTGCAGTATATGGCAGTTGGGTACTGATCTCCTTCTTCTGGCAGATACTTAGAAATCAGGCAGAATGGCAGGTGTTGGAGTCTAACAGAGAGAATCCAAAATGCATGCGGTGCTGCAATTCAAATGCCTTTGGCATTTAAAATGCAATATGCAGCTTACACCCAGATTGTATGGAGAGGGCTCAGCCTATGAACCCTGTCCATACACCTGGCCCTACGCTGCGGCATAATAGTACGGCAAGTGTTGGGAAGGGGTTAAATAACATCACATGGAAAATTAAACAATTATTTTATCTTTAGAAAAATGTTGGAAAAAATCACTGCAATTGTTGATATCATTTAATTCCATTTTATAGTGTTCTAATAATGTTTTCAGTTTTTTTATATGTACACATTTTTTTCATTCACTTATTTAAACCTATGATACTTCTCAGCATGACTCCGGCTGCCTGAGTTGCTAGGAAACTGTAACTGTGGAGTGTGCTGAGAAACAGTCTCGCCAGATACTCTACTTCTATATTCTTTTTGAAAATGGTAAACATTTTGCAGTTTTTTTCCCAACGCATCTCCTTCTAATAGAATTTTGGATATGCACTTTACATGTCATATAATGAATGCAATGTACTCCAGAACTCAATAACATGAGTATTGAACAACTTAGACAGTTAATATACCGTATATACTCGAGTATAAGTCGACCCGAGTATAAGCCGAGACCCCCAATTTTACCACCAAAAACTGGGAAAACCTATTATAGATCCAAATGTTTTGCTGCACCTACTAATGGTTCATCATTAGCAATGTTTTGATTAAGTTATAATTCTAACGCAAATACACTCCACCCTGAAGGTGGCGTAGAGGATCACTGGGTGCAGCTTGTCAGATACCTGGGCTCTGCTGTGTAAAGTAGAGCTTCTAGGAGGCTTACATGTAATTGCCCGAATTGAAGATTGTGCCTATATTACGCCTAATACAAACTGCAGTTGCAAAATCATGCTGAGACTCACAAGTGATTAATAAGAGGCAAGAAATCAGGTAATCACAGATGATTTTAGCCTGTGATAATTCAGGCGCAACAATGTGCCTCATTCAGGCGCAAAAACTGATACATCTGGCTCATAATTCTTGCACTCTTATGGTGACTTATAGATACACATCATAAACCTAACATGTCCATGAGCCTCTAAGTAGTCAAAGATATAGCTTCACAAGGCGCATCCCAAGGGGACCACACTTTGGTAAAGTGATCCAACCTTTCCTGCAAAGTCGTGGTCATAGATTCCAATGTCGTATGCGAGTACATAAATCCATTTGAGGGGGAGGCGTGGCTCGCTTCCAAAAAGCAGAGATCAGGGTCTTTGCAGCACTAAGTATGTGCCTGTCCTAAAGGCACCTAATAAACATATACTGTAGTTGTAGCCACACAGCTGGGATATACACAGCAGCATTAATGGTTAATAAACAGGAAATCTGACGGTAGATTTCCTTTAAAGGGTTGTCCACTTTAAGCACATGCCAACAAATAATTCATATTCTTTGTATAATGAAAAGTTATACAGTTTTCCCAATATACTTTTTGTATCAATTCTTCACAGTTTTCTAGACTCTCATTCTAAAAGACGCTTCATGGTTTACTTCCTGTAGATAAACACCAGTCCATGGTCATTTGATGTCAAAGAGGTGCACAGCTCATTATAACACACAGGGGCACATTTACTAAGAATGTAGTAAACTGCACTTAAAGTGCTCTGCTTGTGTATAATGCTTGTTGCACCAGATTCATTAAGAACGTGCGCCAGAAATCATGAATTTGGCGGAGCTTCTTTTTTGTGGTGCACCTTTAAACATATTGGGCATAGTTATCAGGACCTCTGCGCACCACCAGTGGCGCAGAGGCCTGAAACATATCGCAATGCCTAGCTTATTGGCTAGCTTTTGCGATTATTTTCCCCAATCCGCCACCTCATCGCCAGTGGGCGCTGTTGAAGTGGGCGTGTGAATGGGGGGTGGCGGCGCGCCGGCCGAGCGGGGGGGGCTCGGGGTCGGGGAGTGGGGCCGGCGCGGGGGACATTATGTCCCCGACCGCACGTGCTCCCTCACTTGCTGCCAGCTGGGACTTTTCCATCCAAGTGAAAAGTCGCACGTGCATTTCTTCTACGCCAGGCCAATTTTTTCTAAGCAGGATAAAAGCCTGCGCAACTGGAAGCACGGAGCTTCTTTTTTGTGGTGCACCTTTAAACATATTGGGCATAGTTATCAGGACATCTGCCGCACCAACAGTGGCGCAGAGGCTGAAATATCGCAAATGCTAGCTTATTGCTAGCTTTTGCGATTATTTTCCCCAATCCCGCCACCTCATGCAGTGGGGCGTGTTGAAGGGGCGTGAAGGGGGGGGCGGGCGCGCCGGCCGAGCGGGCGGGCTCGGGGGGCGGGGAGTGGGGCCGGCGCGGGGGAATTATGTCCCCGACCGCTCGGCGCACTCACTGCTGCCAGCGGGACTTTTCATAAGTGAAAAGTCGACGGTGCATTTCTCTACGCCAGGCCAATTTTTTCTAAGCAGGATAAAAGCCTGCGCAACTGGAAGCAAGCCCAGCATTTAAAAAACAAAAAGAGCTTATATGCTCACCCTCCGGCGACCCCCGATGTGCAGCGCTGCTCCCCCGATGTCCGCACTGCTCCCCCAATGTCATTGCGGCTCCTCTTCTGGCTTCCCAGCTGCTCCTCTTCTTTCTTCTGTAACAGGCAGCGGGACGTGGCCATGTTATCTGCCGGCAGGCACATAGTATGAGAAGCCAGAAGAGGAGCCGCAATGACATCGGGAGAGCAGCGCGGACATCGGGGAAGCAGCGCTGCGCATCGGGGCCACCGGACGGTGAGTATTTGAGCTTTTTTTTTTTTAAAGTGTTTTTTTTTTAGTATTGACTGGTGCTGAAAAACTTGGCTTATACACGAGTATATAAAGTATATATTCTACAGTTCTATAGCTGCTGCTCCATGAAGCAAACAACAATCAAATTGGTCTGAAACAATGTTTCAATTGTGCTCGGCGGGAGCCGCAATGACATCGGGGGAGCAGCGCGGACATCGAGGGAGCAGTGCTGCGCATCAGGGCCACTGGACGGTGATTATGTAAACTTTTTTTTTTTTTAAAGTGTTTTAAGTGTGTTAAGTATTGACTCGTGTGTATAACCCGAGTTGAGTTTTTTCAGCACGTGCTGAAAAACTTGGCTTATACACGAGTATATACAGTATATATTCTACAGTTCTATAGCTGCTGCTCCATCAAGCAAACAACAATCAAATTGGTCTGAAACAATGTTTCAATTGTGCTAAGCAAACAACAATCAAATTGGTCTGAAACAATGTTTCAATTGTGCTGTAGATTGGTACATAACCCCACTAACCCCCAAGTGCCAGGAACTTAAGCTTTGAAAAAAAAGTTTCTATGTTTACTTCCAGTAAACAGAAATCTGACCATGGTCATTTCTATGTTTACTTCCAGTAAACAGAAATCTGACCATGGTCATATCGGTGCACAGCTCATTAGTATAATAGAGAGGAACAGAGTAATCAGAGCTGTGGGTTGTAACCAGCTGTGCACCTGCGTGTCCATCACATGACCATGGTCAGATTTCTGTTTACTGGAAGTAAACATAGAAACTTGCTCATTAGTATAATAGAGAGGAACAGAGTAATCAGAGCTGTGGGTTGTAACCAGCTGTGCACCTGCGTGTCCATCACATGACCATGGTCAGATTTCCGTCCACTGGAAGTAAACAATGAAGCATGTTTATGCATGGTTACTAGAGTTTATTATTTTTAAGGGGGGCTCTGCACTGGACATTTCATTAGTGAACGGAGGAGAATCTGCTGTGGGAGTGTCATTAGTGAGAGGGGTGGGCGACTCTGCTGTGGACATATAATTATTGAGAGAGGCTCTGCTGTGGACATTTAATTAATGAGGAAGACTTTGCTGTGG
>CM033643.1:145823943-145834337 GCA_019512145.1 Engystomops pustulosus
GAGGCTCTGCTGTGGACATTTAATTAATGAGGAAGACTTTGCTGTGGAAATCTCATTAATTTGAACATTTCATTAAAAGGAGGGTTCTGCTGTGGACATTTTATAAGTGACGGGAGGCTGGGGCTGGACATTAATGAGAGAGGGGGAAACTCTGCTGTGGATATTTCATTAATGGGGACTCTGCTGTAGACATTTTATTAAAGGTGGGGCTTTGCTGTGAACATGTTTTAGTGAGGGGTGGCTGCTGTTTGACATTTTATTAGTGAGGGGATGCTGCTGCTGGACATTTTATTAGTAAATGGAGGCCACTGCTGAATATTAGTGGGTGGAGGATGCTGCTGGACATTTCATCAATGAGGGAGGGGAAAGCTCTGCTGTAGATCTTTCATAAATGTAGTGGCTCTGCTGTGAGGATTTAATTAAACAGGGGTCTCTGCTGCAGGCAACATATTATTGCGGACGGCTGCTGATGGACATTTTATTAGTGATGGGAGGCTGCTGCTAGACATTTTATTGTTGACAGGAGGGAATTTTGGGCATTTTATTAGTGAGGGAAGGCTTCTGCTAGGCATTTTATAAGTGATGGGAGTCTTCTGATGGACATTTTATTAGTGAGGGAAGGTGGCTGCTGGATATTTCATTTATGAGGGGATTATTAGTGAGGGAAGGTGGCTGCTGGATATTTCATTTATGAGGGGAGGCTGCTGGACATTTTATTAAAGAGTAGCGGCTGCATTTCCCACCCTGGGCTTATACTAGAGTCAATAAGTTTTTCAGTTTTTGTGCGGTAAAATTAGGTGCCTTGGCTTATACTCAAGTATATACGGTATGTACACTCACTGGCCACTTTATTAGGTACACCATGCTAGTAACAGATTGGACCCCCTTTTGCCTTCAGAACTGCCTCAATTCTTCGGGCACCCGGTGTGGTCTTCTGCTGCTGTAGCCCATCTGCCTCAAAGTTCGACGTACTGTGCGTTCAGAGATGCTCTTCTGCCTACCTTGGTTGTAACGGGTGGCGATTTGAGTCACTGTTGCCTTTCTATCAGCTCGAACCAGTCTGCCCATTCTCCTCTGACCTCTGGCATCAAGAAGGCATTTCCGCCCACAGAACTGCCGCTGTTTTTTATTTTTCGGACCATTCTCTGTAAACCTTCTGGCACCAACAACCATTCCACGTTCAAAGGCACTCAAATCACCTTTCTTCCCCATACTGATGCTCGGTTTGAACTGCAGGAGATTGTCTTGACCATGTCTACATGCCTAAATGCACTGAGTTGCCGCCATGTGATTGGCTGATTAGAAATTAAGTGTTAACGAGCAGTTGGACAGGTGTATCTAATAAAGTGGTTGGTGAGTGTATATATTTTTTTCTCATAGTGAGAATGCCAAATATAAAGGGATATTATAAGTGTGTGGATTGCTATAGAAAAAGGGAAAAGAGTTATTATAATGGCCACAGGCCGACAACAGGGAAGGCTTGCAGCGGGGGCGTGCATAAATTAAAAGCCTGGAAGCCTTGGCCGCCATCTGCCTGAGGGCCTTCTGACACAATAAAACCTGTTAAAAACAGTCCCCCCATCACCTAGATGGAACAAAAAAACCTAATTAGGACACTCTATCACCAGTAATCTGGTGATTGATGTCCTTTAAATATGAATTTTTTTTGTTTTGCCTTGTGTGGAAGATGAGTGTACTATTTAATGATTCATTCTGTATCACATACTTCTTTACATCAGTACGGTAAGGTGCTTTAAAAGACATACTGTAATTTGCTTGCATTAAAAAATCACTATGATTTATTTACTTGACATTTGCTTTTTATTTCCTTAGGAACTTACTATTAAGAACATATCCTAACCCAGAATATAATACTGCAGACTAAGGGGCTGGGGAAGGCACAGTGGGGGGAGAAAAAGGAAAGAATGGTGGGGGGGATAGGGCCTTTGCTCTACTGCAGTGTATTCTATTTGATGTCCAGGGTTTGGCATCGCCCTCCACAATGGCATAGGGAAGCAATTGTCTAACAACCCCTTAGATCAGGTGATTGCAAACCTTTAGAGACCGAGTGCCCAAACTCAACAAGACCGCTTAACTTATCAAAGAGTGCCAACACAGAAATTTAATTTGTGATTTATACTCCCTTCTCGTCACAGTTTTCATTGATACCAGCCCTGAGGACACCATAAGCAGAAAATATCCCCCAGTAGAGCTGTCACTTAATAGCTCTGTTCACAGCAAGTGCTGTGTCGTCTGGGACTGCAGGAAGATCTTGGACTCATCTCTGGTGAGGCCTGATGCCCCCATAGAAGGGCTCCCGAGTGCCACCTCTGGCACCAGGGCCATAGTTTAGCCATCACTGCCTTAGATGGTGCGCTTTTTTCTGCTTTTTGCCGCAACCTCTAAGAGGTTGAACATTCAAATCTTTCTGGTAGTGTAAGCATGTACAGTTTATACAATAAGGCCTAACGCCAGGTATCACATTGGTTCCATCTCGGTTTATGGTGTTTGTGTCAAGGTTAAGGTGTTAAAACTTAGCAGGGTACAACAGATCTTTTGCCTGTTTTTTTTCCCTCATATTATGATAGAAATTAATTTAGACCCTCTTAATTTTCATGACCAAAAAGGTTAAGTATGGTGATCACAATTGGGACTTGTCCTCCGTACAAGTCTCAACATATACATATAGGGCAAGATGTATCACTTGTTTTTTGTTTTTTTTTAGCGCTTTATTTTGTTGGCAGTAAGTTGCGCCAGTTTGTACTAAATGCCAGACTAGTGTTGCATCAAAAAATCATCTTTTTCCTAATTTATCATATAGATGCCCAATGTTTTTCGCACCTACTAATGGTTCAGCATTAGCAATGTTTTGATAATTTATAATTCTAACGCAAATACACGCCACCCTGAAGGTGGCGTAGAGATCACTGGGTGCAGCTTGGCATACCTGGGCTCTGCTGTGTAACGTAGAGCTTCTAGGAGGCTTACATGTCTTGCCCGAATTAAGATTGTGGCCATAGTACGCCTAATAAAACTGCATTGCACAATCATGCTGAGACTCACAAGTGATTAATACGCGGCAAGACTCCGGTATCACAGATGATTTATAGGCCTGTATAATTCAGGCGTCAACATGTCCTCATTCAGCGCAAAACTGATACATCCGGCGTCTAATTTCTTGCACTCTTTGTGACTTATAGATACACATCATGTACTCATATAATATAATAGTAACACTGGTGTGCTACAGTAATCAATGTGCACTATGTGTTTAAAATTTAATCTTTACGCCCAAGGGGACAAAGTGACAACGAGTGACATCCCTTCCTTTTGTTAAGGTTTTCTTTTGGCTTAAGTTATGTTTCTGATAAGTGTTTATAAGCGACCAGTAATGCTACGGGTGAGAAAACCAGAAAAATGTAATATAATCCAAAGCTTCAAACACTCCTTGATAATAAGTGAGTGCGCTCTTCAGGGATTTTCCACATGATAAGACTTATGCCTGGTATATGTGGCCTAATGATATTACCCTCTGTGATAAGATCTGGGACATCGCAATATTTCTTTCTGTTATTCAATAACTTTTTTGTTATATATTGGGGGGGGGCAGTCTTAGCACTTTTATTTACTATGTTGAAAACAAAATGTATATCATTTCTGTGTGTGAGTGAAGCTGTGGGTAAAAATACCAACTTCTGAGAAAAGGCTTTGATGAAAACTAAAGGAAATCTACTATCATTTTCCATTTGTTTAACCATTGACACTTTCTGTGTTAATTCCAGCAGTGTGGTTTGAAACCACATGTTTACAGGATCTCTACTCCTGTAACGTTTACTTAACATTGTTGGGGGTTAAGGGCGTGCCATAGCTCTTCTGCGCTCTGGGATTCTTGGCTATTACTCCCCTGGAGCACTTCTCCTGTTCCAACTGCTGGAGTATTATTATTGTTGCGCAATATTTTCTGTTAGGCAAGTAGGAAGGTAGGTCACAACTGTTTGGGGGAGCATGCAATAACCTGAGCACATGGGGCCCTGCTGCTTCTTTTTTTTTCCAACTTACTTTTTATTGAAAATCAGATTATCTTAACAGACATTTGCAGTTTGGATGGAATAAAGACATATCCAGTTGTATAAGTCAAGTAATCACATCTGGGCCGCGCAGGACCCGTCATCTTTCCTTAAGCTAGAAGTCATGTATGAGATATATCTATTTTGGAAAGGGGCCTGCCACGAAGGTATCACAATCTGTGGCAGGCAAAGGGCCCACTATTCACAACAGTTCCCGATAATCAAAATTTTGTATGAAGTAGATTAACGTAAATAATACAAAGATAAAAACAGACCCTAGGGAAGGGAACAATGAAAAGTAACTTCTCTGAGGGTCCAATACAAAAATTAAACCTAACATGTCCATGAGCCTCTAAGTATCAAGATAAGCTTCACAAGGGCGCATCCCAAGGGGACCACAACATTTGGTAAAGTGATCCACTTTCCTGCAAAGTCGTGGTCATAGATTCCAATGTCGTATGGCAGTCCCATAAATCCATTTGAGGGGGAGGCCGTGGCTCCTTCAAAAAGTCATAGATCAGGGTCTTTGCAGCACTAAGTATGTGCCTGTCCATAAAGGCACCTAATACCTATACTGTAGTTGTAGCCACACAGCTGGGATATACACAGCAGCAGTAATGGTTAATAAACAGGAAATCTTACGGTAGCTTTCCTTTAAAGGGTTGTCCACTTTAAGCACAATGCCAAACATCAATTCCATTTCTTTGTATATGAAATTTTTACATTTTCCCCCATATACTTTTGTTCAATTCTTCACAGTTTTCTACTCTCTCATTCTAAAAGACGCTTCATGGTTTACTTCCTGTAATTAACGTCCTGTCATGGTCTTTGATGTCAAGAGGTGCACAGCTCATTATAACACACAGGGGCACATTTACGAAAATGTATAAACTGCACTTAAAGTGCTCTGCTTGTGTATAATGCTTGTTGCCCAAATTTCTTAAGAACGTTCGCCAGAAATCATGAATTTGGAGCTTCTTTTTTGTGGTGCACCTTTAACATATGGGGGCATATTTATCAGGACCCTCTGCGCACCACCAGTGGCGCAGAGGCCCGAAATAATCGCAAATGCTAGCTATTCTAGCTTTTTGCGATTATTTTTCCCCAACCGCCACCTTCCATGGCCATGGGGCGTGAAGGGGCGTGAAGGGGGGGGCTCGCCGGCCGACGGGTGCGCGGGCGGCGGGAGTGGGCCGGCGTGGGGGGCATTACTGTCCCCGCGCCTTCCACCACGCGCCATCGACTTTCATACGTGAAAATCGCCGGTTGCATTTTCTTCTACGCCAGGCCCATTTTCTTCTACGCCGGATAAACGCTGCGCAACTGGCAGCCCGATACATGAAGAGGCAGAAGCCTCTTCATGTATCTGGCTGCGAATTTGCAGCCGAGGGGCTATCAATACGCTGGCTCACGGCACCAGAGTATGATAAATTTCCCCCATGGAGTGCAACAGACTTTGACTGTTAATCTGGTGCACATTCTGACTAAGCACAGAACGACCCCTATTTTGTGTCACATAGTGCCTAGTGCCACAGGATCGTGGAGCGCAGTGCCACCAAACGGTCATGTGGGTCCCTTGTGGTGAAATTGACAAAAAATGTGGTTCTTTTAAATCTTGTGTACAAACACAGTCTTAATTTAGCCTTTTCTGCACTAATAACTTTAACATACTTTCATTACGCGGTAATGATTTATATCTTGCATCCATATGTGCATGATGACGTTTTCATTGCTACCATTTTGGGAACTGACTTTTTATCCCAATTTTTATGCGTTGCAAAATGACAAAAAAGTGGTAATTATGACAATTATGCACTTTTTCTGTTACATGATAATTGTTTGGATATTTTTATGGATTGTAATTTTTGGACGCGGGCAATACCTGAAATTTTTTTCCTCCTTAGGATACTTGAACCCCTAGGGGGTATCATCACTTCTTCCACTGTTTTGCAGTATATGGCAGTTGGGTATGACTCCTTCTTCGGCAGATACTTAGAAATCAGGCAGAATGGCAGTTGTTGGAGTCAACCGAGAGAATCCAAAATGCATGCGGTGCTGCAAGTCAAATGCCTTTGGCCTTTAAAATGCATATTCATCTTAACCCACTTGTATGGAGAGGGCTCCTCTATTCACCCTGTCCATACACTGGCCCTACGCTACGGCCTAATAGTACGGCATGTGGGAAGGGTTAATAACATCACATGAAAATTAAACAATATTTTAATCTTTAGAAAAATGTTGGAAAAAATCACTGCAATTGTTTGAATATCATTAATCCATGTTATAGTGTTCTAATAATGTTTTCAGTTTTTTTTATAGTATCCATTTTTTTCATTCACTTATTTAACCTATGCTACGTCTCAGCATTACTCCCGGCGCCTGAGTTGCTAGGAACTGTAACTGTGGAGTTGTGCTGAGAAACAGCCTCGCCAGATACTTCCGTCTAAGTCTTTTTGAAAATGTAAACATTTTTCAGTTTTTTTCCCAACGCTCTCCTTCTAATAGAATTTTTTTGGTATGCCCTTTACATTCTATAATGAATGCAATTACTCCAGACTCAATCACGAGTATTGAACAACTAACATACCCGAATTTTAACATACCGTTATACTCTAGTATAAGTCGACCTGAGTATAAGCCGAGACCCCCATTTTACCACAAACAAACAACGAGAAAACCTATTTACTCGGTTATAAGCGAGGTTGGGAAATGCTTGGTCACGCCCCCCCCCCCCAATATATGCCCGCAAGCCCCCATTAGTATACAGCCGCCAGCCCCCTGTAAGTATCAGCCACCCATGCTGCCCCCTGTAGTATACAGCCGTCCTGCCCCCGTATTAACAGCCAGCCCAGCCTGCCCCCTGTAGTATAGAGCCGCCCAGCCGGCCCCCATTCGTATACGTACATCACCCATTCTGCCCCCTGAAGGAATCATTGCCAGCCCAGGCAAGCCCCCCGTCCTATCAGCCAGCCGGTTTCCCTGTAGTAGACAGCCAGCCATTCTGCCCCCTGGTAGTATACAGCCAGCCTGCCCTGTATTATCCAGCCAGCCCATTCTGCCCCCTGTAGTATGCACAACCATTCTGCCCTATAGTATACAGCCCGCATTCCTGCCCCCGGTAGTATACACCACTTCACTTGCCCCAGAAGTATACAGCCTTCCTCGCCTGCCCCAGTAGTATACAGCCACCCCATTCTGCCCCTGAAGTATACAGCCGTCCCATCCTTCCCAGTCGTATACAGGCAGCCCAATTCTGCCCCGAATATAAGCCAGCCCAGCTTTAAAAAACAAAAAAGCTTATATGCTCACCCTCCGGCGACCCCCGATGTGCAGCGCGCTCCCCCGATGTCCTCACTGGCTTCCCCCCAATGTTCCCATTGCGGCTCCTCTTCTGGCTTCCCAGCGTGCTCCTCTTCTTTCTTCTGTACCAGGCGTCGGGAGGCCGCAATGACATCGGGGAGCAGCGCGACATCGAGGACAGTGCTGCGCATCAGGGCCACTGGACGGTGATTGAATGTAAACTTTTTTTTTTTTGTAAAGTGTTTTAAGTGTGTAATCTTGACTCGTGTGTATACCCGAGTTGATTTTTTCAGCACGTGCTGAAAAACTTGGCTTATACCCGATATATACATATATATCTACAGTTCTATAGCTTCTGCTCCATCAAGCAACAACAATCAAATTGGTCTTAAACATGTTTCATTGTGCTGTAGATTTACATAATCCCCACTAACCCCCCAATGCAGGAACTTAAGCTTGATAAAAAGCTTCTCTGTTTACTTCCCGTAAACATGAATCTGACCCATGGTTCCTATCGGTGCACGGCTCATTATATAATAGACGGAACAGAGTAATCAGAGCTGTGGGTTGTACCCATCTGTGCACCTGCCGTGTCCATCCCATGACCATGGTCAGATTTTCCTTCCACTGGAAAGTAACATGAAGCATGTTTATGCATGGTTACTAGAGTTTATTATTTTAGGGGCTCTGCACTGGACATTTCATAGTGACTCGAGGAGAATCTGCTGTTGGAGTGTCCTTAGTGAGAGGGTGGGCGACTCTGCTGTGGACATATAATTATTGAGAGAGGCTCTGCTGTGGACATTTAATTCATGAGAAGACTTTGCTGTGGAAATCTCATTAATTTGAACATTTCCTTACAGGAGAGTTCTGCGGGAACATTTTATTCGTGAGGGAAGCTGGGGCTGGACATTAATAGAAGGGGGGAACTCTGCTGTGGATTTTCATTAATGGGACTCTGCTGTAGACATTTAATAAGGTGGGCTCTGTCTGTGAACATGTTTTAGTGATGTGGCTGCTTGTTTGACATTTTATTAGTGAGGTGATGCTGCTGCCTGGACATTTTATTAGTAAATGGAGGCCCTGCGGATATTAGTGTTGGAATATGCTGCTGGACATTTCATCATGAGGGAAGGGGAAATCTCTGCTGTAGATCTTCATAAATGTGAGGTGGCCTGCTGTGAGGTTTAATTAAACAGGGGTCTCTGCTCCCAGGCATTTTATTATTGAGGACGGTCTGCTGATGCATTTTATTATGATGGGAGGCTGCTGCTAGACATTTCTTATTGACAGGAGGGAATTTTGGGCATTTTTATTAGTGAGGTCGGCTTCTGCTAGCTTTATAAGTGTGGGAGTCTCTGATGGCATTTTAGTAGTGAGGGAAGTGGCTGCTGGATATTTTCTTTATGAGGGGAAGGCTGCTGGACATTTTATTAAAGAGTATCCAAGGCGGCTGCATTTCCCACCCTGGGCTTATACTAGAGTCATCAGTTTTTCAGTTTTTGTGCGGTACAATTCGTCCTGTGGCTTATACTCAAGTATATAGGTAATGTTACACTCACTGGCCACTTCTTAGGTACACCATGCTAGTAACAGATTGGCCCCCCTTTTGCTTCAGAACTGCCTCAATCTTCGTGGCATAGATTCACCAGGTGCTGAACATTCCTCAGAGATTTGGCCATATTGACAATGATGGCATCACACATTTGCCAGAGATTTTGTCGGCTTTGCACATCCCTGATGCGAATCTCTCGTTCCACCACATCCAAATGTGCTCTATTTGGATTGAGATGCTGTGACGGTGAGCCATTTGAGTAGCAGTGAACTCATTGCCATGTTCAAGAAACCAGTCTTAGAGATTATTCCAGCTTTAACAGGCGTCATTATCCTGCTGAAGTAGCCATCAATGTTGGGAACATTGTGGTCATAAATGATGGACATGGTCAGCAACAATACTCAGGTCGGCTGTGGCATTGCGATGATGCTCAATGGGTACAAGGTGCCCAAAGAGTGCCAAGAAATATTCCTCCCCCACACCATGACACCACCACCACCAGCCTGAACCGTTGATACAAGGCAGGATGGATCCATGCTTTTTCAATGTTGTTGACGCCAATTCTGACCCTAACCAAATCCGAATGTTGGCAGCAGAAATCGGACTCATCAGACCAGGCCAACGTTTTTCCAATTTCTACTGTCCAATTTCGATGAGCTTGTGCAAATTGGTACCTCAGTTTCCTGTTCTTAGCTTGAAAGGTTTGGCACCCAGTGTGGTCTTCTGCTGCTGTAGCCCTGCTTCAAAGTTCGACGTACTGTGCGTTCAGATATGCTCTTCTGCCTACTTGGTTGTAAGGGTTGCGTTAAGTCACTGTTGGCCTTTCTATCAGCTCGACCAGTCTGCCCATTCTCCCTGACCTATGCATCACAAGGCCATTTCCGCCCACTAACTGCTGCTGTTTTTTCTTTTCGGACCATTCTCTGTAAACCTGTGCCCACAACCATGCCACGTTCAAAGGCACTCAATCACCTTTCTTCCCCATACTGATGCTCGGTTGAACTGCATGAGATTGTCTTGCATGTCTACATGCCTACATGCCTGCGTTGCCCCGCCATGTGATTGGCTTGCTAGAAATTAAGTGTTAACGATCAGTTGGACATGGTGGTACTAATAAAGTGGCCGCTGAGTGTAATATATTTTTTTCTCATATGAGAATGGGCCAAAGATAAGGGATTTATAAGTGTGTGGATTGCTGTAAAAAAGGGAAAAGAGTAATCCACAGGTCTACAACAGGAGAAGCTTGCAGCGTGTGTGCATAAATAAAGCCTGGAAGCCTTGGGCGCCATCTGCCTGAGGGCCTTCCTACACACTAAACCTGTTTAAAAATAACAGTCCCCCCATCACCTAGATGGAACTAAAAAACCTAATATGGACACTCTATCACCAGTAATCTGGTGATTGATGTCCTTTAATAGTAAGGTAGAGGATTACTTTGAGTTTCTAGTATGCACCTGAGCAATTGATCAGTA
>CM033643.1:145834362-145880424 GCA_019512145.1 Engystomops pustulosus
CAGTATATCTAATTTTCCATCTATTTTTATTTTTTGCCACTAGATATTCTGTGTTCGTTTACAACAAGACATATTGTGCACTTTGGCATATGCCAAATACAATGGGATATAATAGGTGTGCAGTTTGCACAGGATTGTGTCATGCTGACCTGTTGCTTATCTGTCTGTTCTGTCTATCTTTCTTTAACCCTGGCTTGTTTATGTTTACTTGTGTATCCTATTTTTTCTGGTTTATTGTATCTGCTTAGTAATCTATACCCAGAGAGGTCATTTAAGCAGGCAATAACTGTAATTTGAAGTGATCCGTAGCTATTGTAAATTGGGACAGTGTCAAATGTCAAAAAAGTGATCCGTAGCTATTGTAAATTGGGACAGTGTCAAATGTCAAAAAAGTAGGCAGTTTACCCAGTTTACACATGCATCTGGAATTTTCATTTTTGAAGAGCGTAACTAAAAATAAAAACAGAAGGTAATTGTACGGTCTTCAATTCACCCTCCATTTCCCATAGACTTCAATGTATCTCTTTCACTTTCAGTTATGCCTCTGTTATCTATAAAAAATAAAGATGATACATTTTTTTAAGCTGTAATGGAACAGAGCCTAACAAATGTAGATATGAACTTAGCATTATACTGCTCCATATTTATTAAAGTGATGATTGAAAGTGGATTCAGTTACATTAATTCAGTTACATTAATACATTGTCTGCTCAAAGTGTTGTAATTTATATTGCATCAAGTTTCTAACAAAAGGCATTTTTTTGTGTACAAATTACATTGGAATTCTGCATTTTGCTAAGTAGATGTCCCCAATGTGTCTGCACCTGCTGTTAGACATATACTCTTAAGAATCTGGGTCAGGGGCATGCCAGGGGCATTGCTAGAGTCCTAAAAGATCTTGGGCATGGGCCCTAATTCATATGTACCGGCAACAGCCACATGGCGTCCCTATTAAGTTTACAACACAGACATCATATGTTCCTCACTTTCCCATTGTTCCCTAACAGTGTCATCCTGTCAATACTTCTAACACTGCCCCCCAAATACCGCAAACGTGTTATACAAAGTATCCCTGAAAATACAAGCACCACACTAATGACACTTTCCAGTGTAACATGTTGTAACCCCCCTCTAGGCTTATACTTTAAAATGCTCCTAATATGAGCCCATAATTTATAATGCGTGTAATTGTGTCCCTGCACATAAATTATACACGGTCCACCTCAAATACGCCAAGTCATAGCATTTGTTAAAATTCTTCCTTTATCGTTAGCATATTAAAATATGGACATGTACATCGAAGTTGTGCATTCTTAATCATGGATAACATTAAACAGTAAAACATGCAATTTAAATTCAAATGTGATTGACATGTGATAGCTACGTCACACCCACATGAAGGAGTGTACCCTAGCTAATCACATGTTTACCATGGTGATCCGATCATGTGAAGACGGAAGCAAGGAACTAACTCACTTAAATAGAAGTATATGCAATGATTGCTACAAGGTGAATTGAATATAACAAATATAACAAATAAGGTTCATAGTCATATACAAAATTTAGATTAGTGTTGCAACAAGATATAAAATCAATAACAAAATTGAACAAAGTGTATCTAATGAAAACATGACTGGGGAGGAGAGAAAAAGGAGTACATTAATGGTAATGTAAAACTAATTCATTCCTAATATTCATGTCTAAAGGTGACATGATGTTTAATAACATGATCCAATAAGCTTCCCCATCTAATAGAAGTCTCCTGATATCATTGCTCCTGTTATATGTAAAGACTCTTTCAAAAACTGATGCTCTTAGATTACAAGTTTATCATGGAAATTATGAAAATGGGCAGAAGCTCCACTGATGTTCCTGATCTCAATACCAGTGATGTAATTTACATGTTCAAGCAATCTGGTCTTACATTTACGTATTGTACATCCCACATAATGCATGTTACACATGGTACACTGAGTAACATACACAACGTTATAACTATCTGTAAAAACCCTGATTATGTAACCAGGTTCTTTGACAGTTGTTATCTCTAATTATGGAAGGGGATAGGATGTCTCCAAACGGCAACAACCCTACACCCGTCTTTTAAAATATATTATAATTTATTGTCATCAAACAACAAGGGAAGATACTTCAAGACTATTTGCTTAATTTTGTAGAAAGTACAGGTATGTTTGAAAGTGAGTCTTCATGGAGATTACGAGTGTAAAAAGTATTGCGATCCTTTTGTGTGACAATGTTTCTTGCTCTTGTCAATGACCATTGAGGATAACCTGTCTGTCAATCTTTGTGAAATCTCCATTGTTTCTTTCTGGAAGTCAGAATTTTGGCTACTTCTAATCTTCTCACCTACAGATATTGCTTTTGTGGTGTGTTTGGGATGTTGGCTGTTGTAATGTAATGTAATATAGTGCGCATGCAAGGTTTTCTGAACTGTACTAGTGGTGCTGGATTTACCACCATCCCGTAACTTCGGTCAAAAAAAAGTGACTCGGTTGGATATGAGAAAATGTGTAATCACAGATTAAACTAATTTGTTTAATGTATGGTTAAAAGCGATGGACAGATACATTGCCCACTCCAAAAAGGAGGAGATCATCAATGTATATGCCATAACAATCAGGGTTGCCAAAAAGGGATTCTCCTCAGTGTACACAAACTGCAATTCCACCATGACATACAGGTCAGGTTAAGCTAATGAGGGCAAAGTATTTGATACGCCCGGGTTTGTAAAATTTAGTTTGAGAACATGAGAAAAATTATGTGATGACTATGGACTAAAATTATGTGACTATAATTGCTATATGAATTTAAATGAAATTTCAAAGCTGTCATTGAAATGGTATAATGAATGGACGTGTATAAGGAGGGATAAACATAACAACCCAACAATTTAAATTATCTAACCAAGTAGTTGGTAGTTGTTGAGTGTTCTTAAAAACATTATGAGTCCTGCAAATATCCAGGACCTCTCGCACACAAAACTGGTTTCAAGACTGTGATTCACATGGCTTCGGCTTACTGACTAAACCCGAAATAATGGGTCTCATGGGAGGTAGGAAAACTCCCCCTTAGTGTTGTAGGTAAACAATGTAGATGTAGATTACAGTTTATTGTACTTGTAAATATAAAATTATATAAAATGTGACAAATTAATTGTAAAGCTTGATTAAGATGAAACAACAACTGTAATTGATCCTAATATACAGAAGACATGTGCTCAAGAAATGACTCTGACACTTATGCCAGATTCCACAAAACTTAACATATTGCAAAAATGTTTTTAATGCCCCAAAAAGTTGGAGAACATAGCTAGGAAGTGGTATATAACAAGCTGCACAAAAAAGCTTGAATCGTTACATGCTTATTTAGGCATAGTTGGAGGAGTGGTATAGGAAAGACTATGGACCTAGTCTCCATCGGCATCGCTAGGGTTGGCACAGAGAGGGGCCAAAACTTCACCCAAGTGGGCCCAAAACTCATGGTACCATATTCCATCCATACTTGACCATATTTTTTTTTATAGTGGTTGAGATATCTTGTAGAAACAATAGTGAACTTACGGAGTACATACTCTGTACTCACATTCCGTGCTCTTTTGTAGACCAGACTGCCTGATCGTAGTACCCAGTGGTGGTATCTTGGACATTGTTAAAAGAATCTGTCACGTGGATGTTGGGACAGTAATCACAGGCCCTAGCAGTGTCCTTAAGGGGCGTTATACTTATCCAGATATAAAGTCAATGAGCAACAGAGGACTCACTTCCAGAGCAATGTGGACATCTACTCTCTCAATGTCTTCATGAAGCTGAACACTTCAGCTCATAGTATGTGTCTGGTGTACCTACAAACTCTTGTGTAAGTGCGAGTCAGGGTGTATGTGAATACTCCGGCTTCATATAGTAAGGAGCATATTCACAGCGCTTGTGCAGTGGAGCCAAGTGGTTTTGTTTGGGATATGTACTCCCGGGACCAAGAATTTTTTGAATGCAATTACAACCAGTATCATACTAGGGGTAATTTGGGAACACTAAAATTAGTACATAAGGACTTGAGTGGTGGTTAGGCTCCAAATCACTCCTGATAGTGTTCCCTTAGTTATTGACATAGTTTATTTATAAGCCATGTCATTCAGTTAACCGATCACTTTAGTACTGTCGTGTAAGATGTACCGGGGTGCACCGTGCACCTCCTGTGTGTCTAGCCACTCTACGCCTGCATACTCTCCACGCTCATGCCCCCAGTCCGGGACTAGGCCCCGCACAGTCCCGCTCCTGTGGCTAGAACGTGGGCGTTGGCGATGGCCACTCTTCTCAGGTGTGCATTAATCATATCGGAGGCTCCCTATCATTGCACCGCGGATCTTCAGCCATTGCGCAGGTGAAGAGAAGCCTCCTGTGTCTCCAGCGTTCTGTGTCTCCAGTTTCTGTTCGCAAAGGCGTCCGACTCCGGTTCCTGGTACTCCTGGGTTTTAGTCTCTCTTCCGATGCCGTGACCGCTTGCCCTGCATCCTGTTTCCGTGTTCGCAAGTCCGTTCGTTGTGTCGCAGCTCCTGTTCGCTGCCATGAAGTCACTAATGGTTCCTTCATCAGCGCTGTTGCTTGCTGTCACCTTGGCTCGGACTGTCTCTACTGACCATGTTATCTGACTTCCACCGACAGGACTAATCGCACCTGTGGAACGACCTGGTTTTGGTACCCTGCCGCAGCACAGACCATCCCACTTTGCGGCGTGGCTTCAGCGGTGAAGGACCAGTGCCACTTAGAACCCGGTCGAAGATCGTTGTGTCGGTACAAAGTACCATCTCCTGTGGTGGTCAGAGGAGCCATGATCCTGAATATGGACAGTAAGTCGGCCATGGACCCCGCCAAGGAGTCCATCGTCAGTTACTGGCCTGATTGTTTTACCGAAGTGTTGTGTCTGTTTAGTCAGTCCAAAACAGATTGCTCGCAGGATGAAACTACTAGGCAATGTTGCTGCCGCTCTTAACAAGAGCTGACTACGGCTCAGCATCGGAGCTTTTCGTTTGGGACTAGTTGCGGGCAGTTCCAGTTGACTACCTGCGACTCCGTCATCCTGCTGCACTGGCAAGCAGAACATACTGTCAGATCTATTCTATGCCTGGACTAAATACGATTTTGCGATGTCCCACAAACTGTGAACAGAGTGTTCATTAACAGTGCTTGTTGCATATATGATGTTGATTAGCCCATTCCAGTTTTGTCTATTTTTTCCGAACGCTCCAATGGAGGCATTCATCCTCAGGCGTCTCCGGGAAAGCATACTTGGCATGCGGCTATCTTGTGTGGGACAAGACGACAAGTCTACGGTATCCCATACTGACTTTTCTGGTCTGAATTCCGATCCAGTTTGAGGAACCTCGAACAAGCCTCCCCCAACATGAAAACAGAGTGCTGAACTTACGCACAGGAGACTTATCTGTGGGTGGAATATGCTGTCAAGGTTCCACACTATGCAGCTTCAAAGCTCTCATGGAATGAACGCTGCCTATCTTGGCCTTACAAAATGGAGCTTCTTCAGCATTGGTTCCGCGGTGAGTCTCTCCGGCTTACTCTGAGTTGGTCTCTCACTCGGGCCAATTGGTACGACGCGTGATTCGTGGTAACGAGCTGACGTTAGTCTGCTCATGAGCCGATCCTCTAGTCCGGCTTCCACGTCTGTCTATCAGTCTGTTAATTAGCGGGCTCCGGTTTTCCAAAGACTTCTCCAGCCTCCGTGCAGCACGGATGTCATGGAAACCTATGTAGCGGTTGGAAAAAGCCGGATCATGCCTGTGGGAACGTTCCAGACGTTTTCGAGAACAAAACCTGTCGCTTGTACGTGCCTTAGTCCATAGCACTACATCGGGACTTGTCCAGTCCATCCCCAACACAGGAAAACGCATGCACCTAGGGTCTGGAGAAGTGTCCTAGGTATGAATTCGCCTTCTCCACAGACGAGCTGTCAGTGTGCTCCAGTGTCGCTGCCAGCACTCCCGTGCAAGTCTCAGCATTGTGGACGTCCTGTTCGCTGGGAACTTGTGGATGCTCGCTCTGGAGTTTCCTGCACATATTCCGATGGTTTTACCCCAAACGCAACCCCTTTGTTTATTTCCTCGCAATGCGGCCGCTTCGTTTCGATTCCGCTCCTGTCGGACAGCACTGTAAGCTGATGCCATCTCAAGTTTGGAGTCTAAAGCAAGAAAGGACTAGTCTTCTATATGTCTCTGCTCTCGCTTCCACAACTTCTTCTGATCGGGGTTTTCACAGTGGCTTGCAAACTCATTGCTCACCAATCTCATGGAAAACTGGGTGAGATCCTCGTTGGGTAAACCTTGAATGCGAATCTCCTGCATGTGTGGCACCGTGGTTCATGACATTCATTTGTTTTTTTGTCTTCCCACCAGTCTCTGGAAGGGTTGTGCAGTTGTTACTTGAGAGTTTGCAGATGTTTTGTCTGTAAATAATGAACAAGCGAGCTTTGCCACGCCTGATGGTCCTATGAGGCTGTCTGGATCTACTTACTGGTGGACTCTTTCCCAGAGGGTAGTGTGTATCCTATTCTGTTCCGAGACGGCTGCAGGTGCTGAGTACATCAAGGAGAACTGCCACGGGGTTAATCGCAAAGTCCTCTCTGGATGGGGAGGGTTCCCTTACTTTGTCCCGAGAAGGAGTTGACTCCTTACGTCCTGCATGAGACTCATCTACACAGTGAAACAAGCATCTACGGTTAAATTAAAACCTTACCTGACTACTCTGCGTTGTGATGAAGACCTCTTTGATCGGATTGGCGGTTCCAGGGTTGTTCTCCGCGGATCCCGTTGGTGGCTTACAACGTCTCCAGTCCGCAAAGGTGAGAGTGGAAGAAGCTGTTTAATACCGTATTTTATGGGCACTTGATGAATTTAGTAAGCCATTTGGGAATTGTGAACGCCTCTGACTGACACTGCTGACCTCTTTATAGTGTGTCGTTGGGTATACTAGACGACAATCTTGGTGTATTCTCAGAACCTTGAGTCCCACCAGGCTACATGTCGTCAAGTTCTTGGTAGATTTGTTGCCATATTATCTCTACGCCATAGCAGGAAAAAGGCCAGGTTTCAACCAGCACAGCCTTCATTCTCGGCTACATATTTCAATAGAGGCTTCAGGAGGGATCCCATGGAAGCTCTCTGCAGAGTTTTCAGTGGGCAGTGGCCGGAGTATCTAAGCCCTACAGTAGGTGTCCTGGGTTTGCAAAAATATTACCGCGTTTATTCCATCAAATTTCTTTACACTCTGTGGTGTCCCATCGTGAGGTTCGCACCACCAAGAGCGGTGCCAATCCACGTGATTGGTTCTGCGTTGAGAGGACTTTCAAGTTGCGTGAATCTTTGCCTTCAGCTCCCTTCTCCTGGGCCTGACAAAACAACCCATTTCATGAGGTGGGATGACTTCACTCCGTAGAGTGAGCGGTGCTCTACCTCAGAAAGAGCCCAATGGCGTGCAACTTTAACTATGCGCTTGAGGCTTTTAAGACTTTTATCTCTTTCTGAGGAGCAAATATTTGATTGGAGACAGAGAGCTGTTAGCCATCAAACGTGCCCTGGAAGATGATGAGATTTCTGGAAGGAAAGTCTCCATCCCATGTAGGTATGAGGTATCCCACTAGAGAATAATGTACCTCCAGATCATGCCCAGCGCCGTGAATCCAAGCAAGGCCAGTGGTCATGTTTTTCTCTCGTCTTAACCTGGATCTTATTTTGTCCGATGACAAGAAGTCAAGGTGATGCTCTTACCCGTTGTTTCGGATTTGTTGGAGAGAAACCATCCCCTCGCACATAATTTCTCTGACCCAGCTGTTTGTGCAGCTCCGTGATCTTTGGGCAGCTACCTCCCGGGAAATGTATGTGATTGCTTCCGGACGGAGGATTCTTGTCTTTGGGACATTCTTTACATTGTGGCAGGGCACACAGGGGTTGCATTGTTCAATGGCCCTCGTCTCCGCTACAAATGTGGCAAGACCTGGTCAAAGTAGTTCGGGAGTTTGTGTGGATCCTGCTCTTCTCCTGGCCTGCAACATCGCCTTCGTCTCAAACCAGTGTACTGTTACTTCTGTTTCCGATACCCAGTCACCTCTTTTTGGTCTCTGTGGCAATGGACTTTTATCATGATCTCTGTTCTCGGGGCAGTATGTCATCGAGGGTAATGGACCGGTTTTCCAAGATGTTCCCATTTTGTTCCCTTACGGGTCTTCTCTGTCTTCCATGGGCTGTGCCAGTTTTTCTTCAAACATATCTTTCGGCTACGTGAGTCTTCCGCGACACATCGTGTCGCCAATTGTTAGGAGTCCAGAGTTGTGTCCAATTCTGGTCATTCCCTGGTATAACCAGCTGTACAAGTCAACCTTTTACTTTTGTTTCTAGTCTACCACACCCGTTTGACAATGGTAGTATTGAGGGTGAACCAGACTTTGGGGCTGTTATTCTTCCACCACTTGTCTCAGCCTGTCAAGAAAGCGGGGTGGATCTTACTACTTGGCATGGCTATCTCTCTACATTCCCTGGAACTAGGGGTTATACAGCTTGGCTCCATTCTTTGTGGTTACGGACAATTCCTCTTCCGCTTGTATACTCCCGCTATTGATGTGCCTGCAGTAGTAGGACTGGTGCTGGACCTATACTAGTCTTATTTGGGACCAGACCCCCAGTCTCCCATTACCTGAGCCCACAGGTCCGTCACCAAATACCCACTGGCGTGATAAGAAGATGGTCGCAGCTCCGCTGCCTATATTCTTCAGCTTATGGTTACAATGGTTTGCCAAACCTAATTCCTTTTTCCATTTGTGCCGCAGCTCTGTGTTTTGCTGTGAGTCCTGTGGTCCTTGTCAGCGGTTCTCACTGTTCACCATGGATCTCAAACTGTCTCTGCCACTGCTTACTGGCTGACCACCGGGCAATATCGTCGCACCTGTGGTTTACGCTCCTGGTGGTACCGCGCCACAGCAAAGACCAGCCCCATTTGGGGGGGCATCTGGTGTAAGACCATTAGGGTCCCCTGTAGTTCTTAGGTCAGGGTCGTGTGTACCAATCTGTGGTGTTCAGAGGGAGGGTCACAGACTCGAATCTGACAGATTAGAAGTTAGTGAGTTATTTGTTCGATACCATATATACAGGTCAGAATGTAGTAGTCCGTGAATGTGCCATGTATACAAGATGAGGCGTAGTTACTGGGCCATGGCCATATAAGTGACAGGACAGAGTATAGAATATTACAGGAGCATGAAAGTGACAGGATTAAGAGTAGTAGGCGTAGCTGTCGTTTGTCAGCCACTTAATACAGGTGACGGTATCGTAGTATTGGCTTTTGCTTAATATATATATATATATATTGTATATATATAGATATATATATATTTATATATATAATATATATGAGTGTTGTAATGTACTGTTGCCATATTAAATGATAAGACTTGTCAGCTATGACTGTGTCAGCCTAATATATACAGGATAGAGGAGTAGTAAGTACGATCTACGCCCATAGATCCGGAGTATAGTAGTTACTGACCTGTGGCCATATAAACAGGAAGGATTACTAGTACTGATTATGTACCATATCTACTGGATAGGAGGGTAGTGCCATATGTGTGTAATATATATATATATATATATTATAATAGAGTGGACTAGTAGTGCAGTGTTGTGCCCATATCTATGAGCAGGGAGTAGAAGTACAGTGCCGTGCCCATCTTAACTGCGAGTACTATTATTAATGCAGTGGGGGGCTTGTCCCATTATACACAGATGGGAGTATTTGTACCGTGCTGTGCCCATTATATATTATATATTAATAATATATATATATATATATATTAGGGTGGGACTAGTCGTGCAATGCTGTGCCCTATATATAGAGCGAGAGGAGGAAGTAGAAGTGTAGTATTGTGAACATATATCTAGAGGCGGGAGTAGATGGGCAGTGCTGTACCATGAATATAGAGGATGGAGAAAGTAGGTCAGGCTGTGCCCATAATATATATTATATATATATATATATAATAATATAGGATGGAAGTAGTAGTACAGTGCTTAAAAGGGTATATATTTTAGTATAATAATATAAGGGTTTATAATATTAGTAAGGGGAAACCTACCACCTGAAAGTGGCCGGTTTCAGATGCGCTCGGCGGCTTACCATGCGCGCGGTCTCCTTCACTTCCTAAGTAGCCGCGCGCATGGTAAGAGCCGAGAAACGTGTACCTCCCCCTGCGCCGCTATAAAGTTAAAAGTGTTTAAACCGCAATACAGCGTTAAAAACTAACAGAAATACGCTCCGGAACCAGCTCACCCTGAGCTGGTTGCTCGGTATTTATCTGAAACCGGCCACTTCAAGTGGTAGGTTTCTTTAACGTTAATATATCTGACTCTATGAGGTCTTACCCTGTAAAAGTTTGTAAAAGTGACCGCCTCTTAAGATAACCATAGAGAAGCTGATAATAATGGGTTTGATATAAGTGTGACTCTAACAGCCAAATGTGTGGTGGAAACACTGGGGTTCATGATGGTACTGGCTACCCATAGGATACCAATAGATGAAACATTCTCGGAATAAATTGCTAGACTATGGAATAATCTGGAGAGACATGGAATAATTGATAGACTCTTTGGAAATTGTAGTTAGACAATAAGTTGTTTGGAGCCTTGAAAAAGATATAAAGATGATGTAATTTTCCTTTTACTTTATTTGCCACTTTACCTTATCCAAGGCCTTATCTTCATTGATGTTCTGTCTACCTTCCCGTTTGTAGATATGATGCCATTATGTTGGCTAATTTCCTATAGGCACGGCAAGCGGCTCGGGAGAGCATGGCTCTTGTTATGGCAGCGCAGGCTTCATGTGGCCTTGTAAGAGGAGGCAAGGAGATCGTTGTACAGCAACATTTTTTAGTAAATGAGATGAAGGATTGTAACACTGTGACAGTATCTTCCTCTGTCTGGAGAATGCAGCTTAGAATGCGTTAATCTCTATTTTTGTTTGACTTTATCGTCTGAACTATGAGTTATGTTGGGAGCTGTACTGAGACAATGCATGGGCACGTTTTCTTAATATATGCTCTGTGAAAATATTTTGACTTATTCCAGGACCTATCTGTAAAAGAGTTAAAAGGGGATGTAACGTCCATGCCTAAGTCGCAATATAAAAAAGGCTCTGGAACTTCTCCAGGCAATTACAGGCCTGTAAGCTTAACTCCCATTGTGACGAAAATATTGGACGGGTTAGTTAAAGACTACACTCACCGGCCACTTTATTAGGTACACAATGCTAGTAACGGGTTGGACCCCCTTTTGCCTTCAGTACTGCCTCAATTCTTCGTGGCATAGATTCAACAAGGTGCTGGAAGCATTCCTCAGAGATTTTGGTCCATATTGACATGATGGCATCACACAGTTGCCGCAGATTTGTCGGCTGCACAACCATGATGCGAATCTCCCGTTCCACCACATCCCAAAGATGCTCTATTGGATTGAGATCTGGCGACTGTGGAGGCCATTTGAGTACAGTGAACTCATAGTCATGTTCAAGAAACCAGTCTGAGATGATTCCAGCTTTATGACATGGCGCATTATCCTGCTGAAAGTAGCCATCAGATGTTGGAGTAATAAGTTACTCGCATCGCACAAATGATGGATTTTGGATTGTAGTCTTTGGATCAACTCTGTGTCTAACAAGGTTTGCCATCAACTGCTTTAGGTGTTGATAGAGGGGTTACAACAAAATGGAGGTGCAGTCTACTCAATTGTCTCGCTAATATGTTTTTCACCAATCTAAATTCTCGTATACCTCATTTTGGTAGGAAAATTAAACATTTACCATGGTAATAAAAACGCTCCCAAAGGTTGATACTGCAATTCCTAGTCCTCCCAGGACAATGACCCTTTGCCTATCTAATCTGCGCGTCTGCAAACCCCGTACCCTATATGTGGTGGTACCTGCGTAGGGCGCACGTCCTGGGCACTATAGGGAAGGAGGCCCCATCGCAGATCACATTTGCTAATTTCACACATTGTACAGGCTATATTATAACTTTTTTTCTTTTTTTTAAATGTGGACCACTACAGGTGGCTTGATTTCTTATTTTCGTTTGTCCACAATGAGGTGCAACGTGCTCTGGTACGACTTTTGGGGAATCTATAGCTAAGTGGTGAGATTTTAAATAACTCTTTGTTGGTGGTAGGAAAGAAAATTCTCAATTTTTTTGGGAACATTTTATGTGTTTTTTTTTTGGTTGGCCGTTTGTACCAACCAAAAAAATAGTAGATTATTTTGATTCTATTGGTCTGCCACGAATTTAAAATACCTCATTTGTATAGATTCTTTATTTTTTCCCCCATTTTTACTGAATAAGAATTAATTTGGCCACCCAAAATTTTTCGCTTTGGTGCTGTCTCTTTAGTTGAGCATCAGTCCGTCAACCCTGGGTGGGGTCTTTCATGCGCTAATTTTTTGTTATGTGTTCTGCGCTCTCAAATGTCATGTAGGGCTTATGGTTTGACAAGAAGGAGGTTCTCTTTTTAATTGGGTCTTATTTTGGGATGCTTAACATAACATCTTTTATAATCCACTTTGTTGTGAGCATTTTTATAAGGGTATATAAGTAACAATTAAATTTTTTTTGGAGCGGTGTTTTGTTACGGAATTCATTTGGCGACTATTATAACGATTCTTTTTTTATATTTAGATCGATAACTACGCAGCGATATCCAAAATCGTGGTGGTTTTGTGTATTTTTTTTCATTGTACTTCTTTGTTCAATTTATCATCAAACATCATCTTTTCATAACTTTTTATTTTTCCTGCTGACAACTCTGTTAGGGGCCTTATTTTTTTGGCAAGAAAGTTGCTCGTTTTAGTGGGGCCTTATTTAGAGTGCGGACATTTTTTAAAATCACTATTTAGGGGCATTTTTAAAAGGGCTATTAATTAAAAATTAATCTTTTTTCGGATATGCGGTTTCGTAACGTGGTGGTCTGTGATTTAGTTATCCCATATTGTTAATCGGATGCTGCAATACCAATATGGGGTTTTTTTTTGTGTTTTTGTGGTTTTTTATACTTTATTAAGTGTTTTTAATGGGAAAGTGACATTTTTAGGGCGTATATTTTTATGTATCTATTTTTATTTTATTATAATCTGTGTAGTGTTTACTGTTTTTAAATTTTTTTTACTTTTCCATACTGCTCTACAATAAACTTTTTCATGCGGCGTGATGCTCAGACACAGTTTCAGTCACGACCTGAAGGTCTGACTGCCAGGGACAATCGGACCTATTCCCGGGGCACTTGGCGTCCTCAGAGCTGCCCAGAAGTGAAATCGGATCCCCCAGAAGCGGCACGGGGATCCGATCCATAGCGTTAACAACCTTTACAACACTGCGGGCATGCTTGACGCGGGGTTTAAACACCCGCGATCGAGTCCACTCCGATCGCAGTGGTTAGCGCAGGCTGTCAGCCCTTGATAGACAGCTACCAGAACGTTATAGTGCGTACTGGTGCGCTAAGCATCCTAGCCACCCGTGACGTACTAACGTCCTGGTGCGCCTAGGGGTTAAGGCATGACAAAGCTAGACTCTTTTGACAGGATCCTACTCTACGCACGTGTCCCCTCAATATATATAGCCCTCTGTAAAGTCCACTCATGTATATAGATAGCTCTGCCATTTGCCCACTCATTATATAGATAAGCCACTGCACATGGCCAACTGAATATAGTAGAAAGCCCCAGCCCATGCCCCCTCTCATTATATAGTTAGTCTCAGCATTGCCCAGCTCAGTATACAGCTAGCCCCCTGCAAATGCCCACTCAGTATATAGCTATAGCCCCTAACTACATCATACTATATCATACATATTCCTTCCCGTGCCCATCAGTCCACAGTCAGCTCCCAGTACATATACAGCCCCTGCAGTCCACAGTCAGCTCCCCCGTACATATACAGCCCTGCAGTCCACAGTCAGCTCCCCCAGTCCATATACAGCCCCTGCAGTCCTACATCCACCCCCCAGTCCATAGACAGCTCTCTCCATCCCAGACAGCCGCCCAGATAGACAGCCGCCTTTAGTGTACTAACTGCCTCCCCTCCAGTCCATAGACACCCCCACCTGACACGCAGGAAAGCAGGCAGGGAAGACTTGGTGAGTATTTTTTATTTTTTAAACCGGAAGCTACATAGGAACTTTCGGAAGTGCGGTGACATCTTGGGCAGAGTTAGCAGAGTAGGTTTTGTGGGTACTGGTTAGCTCCCTGGCTCCCCTTTTGTTGTAAAAACGGCGGGCCCTATCATGGACCCCCCTCGGCCAAGTCCAGCAGATCCTTATATGCCCCATGCCTCTTCTCACCATTCAGCACTCATGTTAGGTGCCCAGAGTGATGTCATCCAAGGTCCTTTACCCCCCTAACATTTACAAAATCTACCCATTGGTATCGATTACAAGAAATCACTTCTAGTTTTCCCCATGCTGCTTCCATGGAGGCATGCTGTCAACTGGGGTAAAATTTTTAAAATATTAGACCTTGATAGTTGGACCTTATGACATCATCCTGGTTATGTGAACATAACGTGCCGAATGACGTAACAGAAATCACTCTCAACATTCCAGTAAAGCACTGTGTAAACATATGACACAGTATTTTCTACAAAGCTGTATTTGTCTTGTTGAATACTGCAGACGGTCCCTATGCATACGTAGACTCTATATTTCTCCACTGGACTCACATGCTCATGGAAAAGAACCATTTATGTTTTACATTTTATATTTATCAAAATAAAATGCAGTGCACACTGTAACTGCTGAGACATTGCTCCTACGTTTTCAAAGGACCTGGTTTCCTTCCTCAGGAATTTTGTATTATGTGAAGAGTTAGTTTCTTATGTTGTGTTAGTCAGGTGTGGTCTGTGCAGAAGATACTCTAGAGCAGTGGTGGCGAACTCCTGGCACGGGTGCCAGAGGTGGCACTCAGAGCCATTTCTGTGGGCACTCAGGTATCACCCAGGACAGAGTTCACCAAATAGGACCAAATCTTTCCTGCAGTCTTCCAGTCCCACTCAAGAGATGCTGCTCTCGGCGCTATTGTAAAGCAACACTTCACTGGCTGTTTGGAACTGTGGGGAAAAAGTGCATTTTTTTGGAGTCATCCTGACCCACTGTTCTTCCTCTACAGAGACCCTGGAAGAAGCTACAGATGAGTCTGAATTTGCCCTCTTTCCTTCAGCTTATTGGTGGCCACAGGGGCTGATACATTGAAAGATGTGGAAGAACAGTACAATTAAGTTACTGCAAAATGCCATGTTGGCACTTCATGGTAAATAGTGGATTTTGGTTGTAGTTTGGGCACTCGATCTCTAAAGGTTCGCCATCACTGCTCTAGAGTTCCCCTGTTTTGCTGCACACCAGGCCCACAAGTGCACTCTCATACAGCTCATTTTGCAACTGGCTGGATTTATTTCTTTTTTTTTCTTTTACGTATGGTAAGCCTTTTACTCTGCAACTGTGGAGGTCCTAGCTTCTTGCAGGAAATATTTGCCAATGTGGGGTGCGCACCTGGCAATCTTTGCAGGAAACAAGCTGTTTTTATTTTTATTAGACATAACTGTGACACTTCCTGGAAGATGTAGTAAATTTACATACAAGAATATTTTACATATGGATGTTTTGAGTACAGAATATATGCAAAAAACAAGAAAATGGCTAAAACCAAAGATGGTCATTTGTGTATTACTATAAATTATCACATAAGGCTGCATTTATATGAACGTATGAGGGACGTATTCTGTTTTGTTTATACGTAGTATTTTGGCTGTAAATAAGGGACGTATTGCAACCGTTTGGAAATGTATTGCACATATGGCACTGTATCTGTACCGTATCTGTATAAATATGGTGGGCTAGCAAATGATGAAGAATGCTCTCCTCATTGGTTCTGGATATCTGAGCACGTATATACAGCAGCATACGGTGCACAGCAGTATGCAGCATGTTTAAGCCTGTATTTTATACGTTCCATTGACTTCTACGAGCCGTTCAGAATGGAAATACGGTGGAAAATAGGATTTGCTCTTATTTTTTATACATCCCGCTCACCTTTACGTGGACAATATGGTCATGTACATGGATGGCCGATTGCTCATTGGAATAAATAGGGCCGTATGCCAGCCATATACAGGCGTCCCTACTTAAGGACACCGACTTTACAGACAACCCATAGTTACGAACAGACCCCTGTGACCTCTGGTGAAGCTCTCTGGATTTACTATAGTCCCAGACTGCAATGATCAGCTGTAATGTGTCTGTAATGAAGATTTTATGATAATCCTTGGTCCCATTACAGCAAAAATGTTTAATCCAATTGTCACTGGGGCCAAAATTTTTTTTTGTCTGGATCTACACTCCCGGCCCCACTTTATTAGGTACACATGCTAGTAACGGGTTGGACCCCCCTTTTGCTTCAGAACTGCCTAATTCTTCGTGGCATAGATTCACAGGTGCGGAAGCATTCCTCAGAGATTTTGTTCCATATTGACTGATGGCATCACACGATTGCCGCAGATTTTGTCGGCTTGCACATCCATGATGCGAATCTCCCGTTCCACCACATCCCAAAGATGCTCTATATGGATTGAGATCTGGCGACTGTGGAGGCCATTTGAGTACAGTGAACTCATTGTCATGTTCAAGAACCAGTCGAGATGATTCCAGCTTATGACATGGCGCATTATCCTGCTGAAAGTATGCGATTTTGGGTACATTGTGGTCATAAAGGGATGGATATGGTCAGCAATAATACTCGGTAGGCTGTGGCGTTACAACGATGCTCAATTGTACCAAGGGGCCCAAAGAGTGCCAAGAAAATATTCCCCACACCATGACACCACACCACCCACCTGAACGTTGATACAAGGCAGGATGGATCCATGCTTTCCATGGGTTGACGCCAAATCTTGACCCTACCATCCGAATGTCCAGCAAGAATCGCACACATCAGACCAGGCAACGTTTTTTCCAATCTTCTACTGTCCAATTTCGATGAGCGTTGGCAAATTGTAGCCTCATTTTCCTGTTCTTAGCTGAAAGGAGTGGCACCCGGTGTGGTCTTCTGCTGCTGTAGCCCATCTGCCTCAAAGTTGACGTACTGTGGTTCAGAGTTGCTCTTCTGCCTACTTGGTTGTAAGGCATTTGAGTCCACTGTTGCCTTTCAATCACTGAACAGTCTGCCCATTCTCCTCTGACCTCTGGCATCAACAAGGCATTTCCGCCCACAGAACTGCCGCTCACTGGATGTTTTTTCTTTTTCGGACCATTCTCTGTAAACCCTAGAGATGGTTGTGCGTAAAAGCACCAGTAGACCAGCAGTTTTCTGAATATTCAACCACCCTTTCTGGCACCAACAACCATGCCACGTTCAAAGGCACTCAAATAACCTTTCTTCCCCATACTGATGCTCTGTTTTTGAATCATGCAGGAATTTTCCCTTATACCATGTCTACATGCCTAAATGCACTGAGTTGCCGCCATGTGATTGGCTGATTAGAAATTAAGTGTTAACGAGCAGTTGGACAGGTGTACCTAATAAAGTGGCCGGTGAGTGTACAATTATAAAATATACAGTTTCGACTTACATACAAATTCAACTTAAGAACAAACCTCCGGACCCTATCTTGTACGTAACCCGGGGACTGCCTGTATACAGCTGTTTTAATGTGTTCTCTACACATTCATGTGCATGGGGACTAAGAGTAACTAATATGTTAAGAGAATGTTTTTCTATGAAGGAACCAAGTAACATTTTAGCCAATTTTGTAAATTTTACAATATTTTTGCAACTCTATTTTCCATAAGAAAACATTATATTCCGTCGATTTTACTGTAATGGAATTCAAGCTTCAGTCAGAAGGTGATCGGGAACAGTACTAATGCAACCTGTATGATTGCTTAAAATGTGTTTTTTTCAGTGAGAGGAGCCCCTAGGCAGGTTGTTGCCACCTATTAGCAAAGCTGATGGGACTAACAAGGCCCCCTCTGTCCTCTGTAAGATGATATTCTGTTATTTATATTCTGAGCTGCTTATAAAAAAAATTGTGAATATCAGGTGGTGGTGCTGGGTATTACTAAAGGAATCCTACCATCATGGATCTACCATAAAAAATAAGGTAAATTCCTCCAGCCAGCCTTTGCCCTAATCTGTAATTTACTAGTCCTTTAACCTAATTGTTTAAAGGAAATCTTCCACCAGGATCAAGGAATGTAAACCAAGACTGACAAGACGGATCTGCTCTTCTTTTAGCTTCTTTTGCCCTGGTTTTAACAAAAAAAAGGCTTTAGGCTAGTATAGGCTCTAGGTATTAATGGAGTCTGGAGCCCCAAAGGCTCATTTGCATAATATCTAAAGCCTTGTTTTTATAACTCTAATCATCTATATATAAATTTTAAAATAAATCATCTTTTATAATGCTATCTTCCTAAATCATCAATCTACCTATCATCTGTCCCTATCTCCTATCAAATCTCCACAGTTCCATATTACACCACATTATTGCCTTACTATGGCCTTAACCATACTACCTTGTGGGTGTAACCTACAATGGGTGTTATTATTGTGAAGGGCTAAAGAAGCCCTCTTCTCTTTACTTCACTTGTGACTGATCATAAATAGTTTTGTTTAAATTTTTGGGGGCCCCACTTTTATTTTTTGCCTCGAGCCCCACTAAAATGTTAATGTTCTGAAACCCGGCGCCTGCTGATTATCACACCTTGCAGGGTGAATGGGATGATTTCCAGAGAAGGAGCGCCTACGTAGGATTTTAGATAAAAACTGTCCAACATATTTGAGAGAAATAAGGCACCGTTTTAATGGAGCTTTGCGTTCAGACTCATGAAACATGGGGTGCACAAACCAGTATTTGAGATGTATTTTTTTTATTTATTACTTTTTTTTGTTTAAAAAATAATTTAAATTTATACAATTTTACAAAACATCTTTATTATTTTTAATTTTAAACAAAAACAAACAGTCTTCACACAATTCCAACATGATCAAGGCAGTTTTTTAAATTGTTTACAATGTTTCACTGACCCAACACTGACACAATGGAAAATATTGGAGATTAATTTAACTGATCGTTCCGTTAGCCAATGGGTAATTATGACATTTTCTTCCTAGAATTGATCTGTTTGTCAGATGTTACTTCTGTATTTGGCTGCTTTAAATGATCACAACCCCCCTGTAACAGCATATTTTGATAATCCTCTGCCGTGTTATCACTGTGTATTTGATGGTGGTTCCCATGTTTTTTATTTAAAATTGCTTAGTTAAAAAAATTTCTCCAAGCCCTAATTTTATAAATAATTTCAAGTTTGGTATTAAGAAATTGAGTGCTTCCATTGTAACTTTAAAACTTGCCTGCCCCGCTGAAATTTTTTACCTCATGTTAATTTATTATTTTCTTTCGTTTTTTTTCTAGATCCAAGTGTACCAGTTACCACTCGCCATATTTGTTTTCTTTCTTGCCATAAGTTTTTTGGTTTTTTTGGCACCATTTATCTTACTTTTGGCCACTGGTGTTCATATAAAGGGCGTAAGTACCTATTTATTTTTTTTTCTCCTTCCTCGTGTCTATTTGTCATTGTTATTTCTGATGTTGTTAATGGCCAAGCGAGTAATGGAATTGACGTTACTCTAAAAACATTACAATAAAATTAGAGTTAGCGTTAGTGAGAAAATTTCTTTTTCTTTATAAATTGAATGCTTACTTGGGTTACTGACAACGGTTCAACTCAAACTTAACCCTCCAACCACAGAAAAAAAACTGTCGAAATCCTAAAGTTTACAGAAAGTTTTGGCGCCGCAGGCCCCATTCAATATTAAGCTCACCTTCAATAGTTTTTTGTGGGATCCTGCAACTACAATTTGACCCTCTAAGCAGCGGACCACTCTAGACTTTCTGTTGGGACTTGGAGATATACTACGCAACACCAGAGTCTTATCTTAACACCCTCTCTAAACCTCTAGACAGTTTTGGGTGCTGCATCAAGCCGAGCACTTCATGTTTTTGATACTGGGGGTGTTTTAAGCTACATCTTATTTTGGCATAAGAAAGAAGACTATCATGGCCAAATGGCCACACTTTAAATTGGCGTTTTTACTCTTAGGCCCTTAAGGAGAAAAAAAAAACGGCGTAGCCACCCTGTATTTCCTTCCTCAGTAAGTAGGGCCTGTGTTTTTGTTCAAGACGACTTATTGAGACTAGAGGTGTTTTTCTTTTTTTGTTTTTTTTTTTGTTTTTTTGTTTTTTTTTTTTTTCTTTAGACCTGAATTTTAAACTACTTTGGTTATTTTCAATTATGCTCTGTTTACAAAAGGTCTTCCACAAAACAAAATAATTTCCCTGCCTAATTTACAATCTCCTTCCATGTTAATTTAGGATTTTTTAATCCATTGGGATTCATTTGGTCCCTTCATGTTGTAAAGGAAAGAAATCTGTTATTGAAAGGAGAATGGAAAGATTGATGATTCTGATCTTAGTGATATGAAGAACCATTGGATATCTATTCTAAAAGCACTAATACTTTCAATGAGAATTCAACAAGAGACTCTGAACTGTTTCAAAAAATAAAAAGATCAGATTTACAGGGTTTTTTTTAAAATTGTGGTTGTGAAAAAATCTAATAAATCGGCATGTAAAAAGAATGAAAATGGGCTGAAACATAGGCTTAAAGTATTACTAATTTACATGTTGGCAGGTAAACTTTATTATGTAGTGCAAATAAACTAACTGCATTCAAACTAAAAATAAAATGTACATAATTAAAAATTTTTTTGCACTAATGCACTTAAAAAAAACTGATGCCATAGAAAACCCTGTTATTTTGAACCCTCATAGCCACTCTGCAGTTCTAAATCTTTTTATCTATGTTTTTAATAGCATTTTTTTTTTTTTTTTTTTTTTTTTTTTTTCAGTTGTTAATTTGTGTTTTTTTTGTGTTTTTTGTGGGGGTTTTATTTTTGTGTTGTTTTTTTGTTTTTTTTGTTGGTTTTGCAGATGGTCTTTTGGTTTCACAAACTGCTGACACTACTTAAGTATTACAAATAGAATTGACATTTGCCAAAATTTATAAGTTGACCTAATTTAAAAATCATTAATAATAGGTAATCCTATTTTGTGTGTTTTTGAATGTGTTATTTCATAGTTATTTATGCTCCTTATAGATCCCTTTTTTTAAGGTATTGGAATTATATATATATATGTAATGTATGTTTCCAACCATAAAAGGTAGTAGCAAAAGGGACACCTCTACTAAATATTTATTCTTTTAAAAGGACAATCTACCACCTCGGGAAATAAAAGACTATAATACAATTTGAGCCTGGGGTCTCCGGCTCCATTAACTCCTGTGGAGCCTAAGCCCCCCTCAGCTCCTTTGCATATACAGTCAGTCCCTTCATCCTGGTAGTGGGATGCCCCTTTAATAATTGTAAGGCAGACAGGTTTTTTTCATGTCATGCCTTTAACAAGAAGTAAGCTTTTCAGTAGCATTGGTTTAAAATGTTTAATGGATGGCTGGAGGCTAGTACTTGTACTCACAATGGTGCTAGACCTTCTAAGTGTTTGGAAGTGTTAATTTTGGCCTGCCCCGTTGATGAAATCAGAACAGAAGGTGAAGGAGTATGTTAATTTAATCAGAGTGTATAAAAATGTTTTTTTTGGTTTTTTTTTTGTGGGTGTTTTACACTTAGTAGAAGGACCTGAAACAAATATGACATTGAACACATTTTTAAAAAAACAACCGTGAAAATGTATCAGAGATTAATAGGGTTCCTCTGTGGAAATTTTTTAGCACATGGTGTTTCATTGGTGGGAACCGGAAACCTCCTGACAAAAACCCAAGATGGGAAAGCACAAATGAAGGGGGCTGAAAGGCAAGGTAAGTCCTTTCATTTATTAATCATCCGGCACAGCTAGAAATAACCCTGGCAACTGCAGCTCATCCAATTACTTGAAGAGAGCCTAAATTGGAAGAGAGCATGTTACTTATTGAACCATGTAATTGTTTGTTAAACCACTGGACCCTAACAACACTAACCTGCTTCATCTTGGCATAACCATGGGTTGCCCAAATTGGAATCCTTACTTTTTTTCCCCCTCTGTTTTGTTTTTAATGGACTTGGGGAGATTAATCCTTACACAGCCATATGATATTGAGATGGAATCTCTAGTAGCATAGACTCTAATTAATCACTGAAGAAATTATCAAAAGTACATTTTCTTTCGAGTGATGTGTACTAAATAAATGACCTAAAATGCCAATGCATATCATCTAGAGAGCCAACTTGTTGTGCTTGTAATATAGAGTGAATTTCATCTCAGATCAACTCTGCCTGTTTTTTTAATAGTGTATATTAAAGGAAACCTAACCATCCTTCTTTACTGGTACAAAAGCATTCATAGCCTGTAGGAGTTGCCCCAGCAGCTTGCACATAGTTAATATGTGTATTAGGAAGCACTACTGCTAAGCTATCCATCAATTTTCCCAAAATAAAAAGTATGATAAACAGCCGACACTAAATATGAATGCAGGCAACTGGATTATTCACTGTGGCTGTTGGTAAATCTATAATTGGTAATCACATAGCTTCTTTAATTTTTAAAAGTTTTAGTTTAGGAAGTATCTAATAGAGCCTGAGGGGGGGTTCTGGGTGGGTGGATGCAGAGCCCCCTTCATTACAAGCAGATTCAACCAGGCACCTTTTGCAATGGAGCAGACAGGTCCCCCTTCCCTGTTAATCCTCGCCCTCTGCCTGTGTTAGCAGCAGCTGGAAGTGTTTTTTCTGCCTCATTATAACAACCATTGAAACACATTACTGTGGGGGCTCCTGGAAACACCTCAACCCCAGAGGAAAGGGTGGCCATTAAACAAATATAAGAAAATACTATCCACACTCAAAGTTTGTCCCTGGATCAATAATTTAAGTTCCCTGGTTTACTCATTAATTGATTTGAATGGTAGATTTTCTTTAGTTAAAACATATTTACACTTTTTTTAACTTGTTATTATATTAATATGCCTTCTTAATTGTGCCCCCCCCTGCTCCTCTGGCTTTCAAATACTACCTCCATCCATCTGCATACATGTTTCGGGCAGCCAATGGAGCAATCAACGCTTCTAACCCTAACCCAACATTTTTTAAAAAATTTTGTAATACGGTGCTGGGCCAAAGGGGTTGGGATTTTTGGAGAATAGTGTGGAACATGTTACACAAGGGCTTTGGGTGGCAATGTTAACATCACAGCCATAAAGGCTTTTTTTTGCATAAAGTTAAGTACCCACATATATTCCGCGGGCGTATAAGACGACTTTTGTAAGACAGAAAAATCGTTCTGTCATTCCCCTGGGTGTATTCACGGGCGGGGCGGTCGGGTCGCCGCTGCATGGAGAGGCATCGCGGGCTGAGCCCTCCTCCATAGCAGTAAAGTCCTTTGCTGCAAATATTTGCGCAAGGCTTTACAAAAAAAAAAAAAAAAAAAAAAAAAAAAAACGCGGTAACACTGCCGATCAGTGCTAGCCAACCGATCTCGCAGGGTGTTTTTTTTTAACAGCGATGGCTGCCGGCAAAGCCCTTGCCCCCGGCAGCCTCAAAAAGATAGCGCCGCCAATCTTAACCTGGGATCCGCCCGCTTCCCCGAGCGTCATCATAGTCCTTCTTCCATGGTCGCCCCCTCGGGTTCTTCTTTTTCCCGAAGACCCGAGGCTATCCATGTTTATCCCCTTCTTACACCTGTGCTGGATACACATTGAATGAATGATTGGGAGCAAATCCCATAACTGCATACTTAGATAACTGGCAGTGTATGTAGGATCATCAGACAACCCTAGCAGGGTTAAAGTACCCTAGGAGTCCTGAAAATAGTAAAAATAAAAAAAATAAAAATAAATATAAAAAACCTAAAAATATATCAAATCACCCCCTTTTCCCTATAAAAACTGACTATAATATAACTAAACAGTAAAAATCATAAAACACATAGAGATGACTGCCGTCCAAAATGCCCGAATCTATCAAAATATAATAATGGTTTTTCACTGCGTTTAACCCCGTAACGGAAAATGCCCGAAAGTAGTCGAAAGGCATTTTTTTTGCATTTTGAAAAATTAAAAAAATTCATAAAGTGATCAAAAGGTCGTACAATTCTAAAAATAAACATTGAAAACGTCATCAATCGCAAAAATTACTACCACCACAGCTTCCTAACAAGTATAAAAAGTATTAGCGCAAGAAGGCAAATCAAAAAATAATTTTTTTTGTACAGGAGGTTTTAATTTTTGTAAAATGTATGAAAAACATTATAAACCTATAACAATTTGGTATCCCCAGGTGATCGTAGCCGACCCATGAATAATAGAATCATTTCATTTGGGCGCCACAGTGAAAATACGTAAATCAACGCCCACAAGAACAGCGCAAATGGCGTTTTTTTTTTCTCACCATTTTAACTTGCATTCAGAATTTTTTTTTTTTTTTTTTTTTTTATTTTTTTTTTTTTTTTCTTTTTTTTTTTTTTTTTTTTTTCTATCCTCTTCTTCCTTTCGGACTATCTAATACATGGTTTATGGAATATTTAATAAAATAAAAATTTAAGGTACAGTGAGTGTAACATTTAACAGTAAAATGGACGATGTTAATCGTTGTTGTTTGTATGGCCCTTAAAATTGTTTATGAGCAACCAGTTTTCTATTCCCTGCTATAAATACTGCATGGTCCATAACACAATTAATTAAAAAAACAGACCACGTTAAATCAATCTGTTTTTTTTTAATTATTTTAACCGCGTGTTTTTGTATGCGTTGGAAAAAAAAAAAAAGGGGTAGTCTTATAATATAATAAAATACGGCGAAATATAACACTTTAAAAAAACTTCTATATCTTTTTATAAACAGGAAAGTATGGGGGGTCCCGTCATTATAATAAATACACCAGGTCGTCCTTAATAAACGCCGGATCTATACGTAACATATTTTTAGATACCTCCTTAAAGAGCTGTGTCTATGCTTGATGTGCCAGCCCAATGACTCTTAGATTTTCCTTCTAATGAGTTTTTTTATTAAGTCACGGTCCTTGATCCAATTTATTTATTCCATTGGAATGTATTTTTTATAAACTTCATATGCACCCAAAACATGATCCCTCAGATAAAAGCAGATGGCCAAAAAACTATTTGCATGACATTTGGTCATGTTTCATGATTTACAAAAAAAAATAAAATTAAAGTGTTAAGTGGCCTTTGACCACTGACTAAAGGCATGATTAATCACAGTAAATAATATACTTTGGATATTATTGCCTGCTCTGAAAACCATGAGCATATTTTATTAAAAAAAACCCACTGTTTGGCTCAAGGAGCTATGCCAGCATGCAGCCTACCATGACCGGTAGCCTGCAGGCATTAGTTGCTTGTGTAGCCTTCAAAAATAATAATGGTTGAAAAATAATTAATGTGTCCAGAAATGTAAAATATAATATCCCTGGTGTATATTTCCCTGTTCTCTTTAGGGGGTCTGAAGCTTTAATTGTCATTACCCCCTTGTTCTCCTAACCGAGAGTTAATTTTGTTTTTTGTTTTGTTTTTTTTTTTCCTTTTTTCAGATTTTGCCATTTTTTCACAGTACCCCAACCTCAAAAACTCTATTACACTTTTACTTTTTTTTAAAATTTTTACCACGTAAACATAAAGAGCTCCTGTGATGGCCTAATTTTTCGGCCATAAACAAATTGGGCATTCATAGTGACGGGTATTTAATATTCATGCCCAATGCCACTGGGAACGGGAAAAAAAATTATGATTTTTTTAAAACTGTTTTTATATTTACCCAAGGGCCTGTCATTGGCAACCAATTGCAGCTCCCCCGAATGAATCACGGGTAGCATCCCGACTCGTCAACCAAAAAGCTCACGCTCCGCCATCATTTTTTTGAAGACATACCATCAGCTTTGCAGGTGGCGATCGACAAGGAATAACCCCCGCCGATCGGGCTCACAGGTTGTTAAGAGACTCCAGTACTTTTGGCCTTCCATCTGGTGCTCCCCCCCCTAGTGGTCATCAAGGAAACGGCAATCTGTTTGCAATGAACAGCCTTACGAGGCATACAAATACCCCAAGAACTTTGTCCTCTTCTACACGATAATAATTACAATGTGGGATTTGTCAACAAAATTTTTCATAGATGTGGAAAATTCATAGGAACCAATATACTGCCATAATTTCTTATATGGTAGATCAATCATACACCTAGGGTTTTTAACATAGGGGGTTCGAAAAATAGTAAAAAAAAAAAAAAGTTTTACAAAAATTTGAATAAAAAACTAAATTTCAAAATCAACCACCCCCTTTCCCTTAGAACTGATATAATAAACAGTAATAAAAACAGTAATATAGTTATCACCGCCATCCCAAAGTCATTTAAAAAATATGGTTTAACAAAAAACAAAACCCTGTAAACGGAAATGAATACCTAACTGATCAGAAGGCTGTGAGTCCCTTCAAAATTTGGTAGCCATTGAAAACATCACCATTCAAAAGTTGTACACACCACAAATGACACCTCCACACAGTTAAGTTTACACGGAATCAATGAAAAAGTTATTAGCCTCCAAGATTTGCCAAATAAAGAATTTCTATTGTACAAGGTGGTTTTTCTATTTTTGTGAATGTATTAAAACATTATAAACCCTATACATATTATTTGGGTGTTCTCCCCAATGAATTGTAAACGACCTAAAGAATAAGTAGCATGTCCCATTTGGGCAATTTCCGTAAAATCAAGCCCAACAAGAAAATGGCAGCAAAATCTCATTTTTCACCTATTTTACAGATTTTTTTTCCTGCTTCTCCCGCAGTAACTATTGGGCTGAATATTAATAGCCGTCACTTATGACAAATGCCCAATTTTTGTACACAGAAAACAAGCCCCTGAGACAGCTCCCTGTATATGGAAAATAAAATTTGGCATTTTTAGAAGTTTGGGGAGTGGAGGAAATGAAAACGCAAAAAAACGAAAAAGGACCTCGGTGTTAAAATGTTACCTCCACAGGTGTTTACATCATAGAATTTTTGCTAATAGTAGCCGTACACATTTGTTTGAAGGAAACTCTGCCACTTCTGTAAAACATCGCTCAAAACAAATGAAAATTGATCTGTTAGTGGCACTTTTTTTTATGCTTTTCCTAGGCATATGTTCCCTGCCTTCCTCTTTGGTGGTCCCTTGTTATTTTTAGAGAAAATACAATTTTTTATATTTATGCAAACATAATCTTCTCTTTGCTCCAAGTCCCACAGTCATGCCCCTGCTCTTATAAACATTTTTTTTTAAAGCTCGTTCCAGCCCACAAGCAACAACACACCACCTCTTTGTACAATACATGACATCCTTGTAACAAGTACACCAACAGTGACAATTTTAATCTTGCTGTGATGAATTGTAACTGGAACAGTAAAGGTATGGTTTGGAAAATCATTAACTAACTATGAACTATTTTTTTGCTTAGTGTCTGGGTTTTTGGAAGTGGGGTAAGCAAACTTGTAAGCTATTATTTTTTCTATATAGATGATTTACATCACTGTGGGGTCATAAAACTGCTGGTAAGTGCCTCAGAATAGTTGAGCACTTCTTTTTGTTATGGCCATAATTTTTTAAGAAACGCACAAACTACATAATAACTCTATTAATCAAATTTTTCTAATCTATATAATTCCAACCTTCAGACTCCGATAAATGGTTTCATTTGCCCTCCGACTCCACAGTACGGTTTTTTGTCTTGAAAAGGCACTTCTTAAGCTAATGTATTTTCCTTGTTTCCCAGGCGCCCTTTTTCCTCATTATCTGTTAGTAGAGGAGCTTCACTACTGAGCCATTGTACATAAAGTTGCAGGCACACAAAAAGAGAGAAAAAAAAATTCATCTTGACTGAACCCATTAAAGTGTAATGGCACAACTGGTTGTCATTTTTGTCACAAGTGGCCTATCAGCCTTGAACTGCAAGCAGCCCCACCACCGCTCTGAACATTACATCAAGTCCAATGACATGGTTTCCCAACTGGATGGAAGGTTTCATTAGTTGCAGGGAGGCCGGGATTGTACAGTCTTGAAAAGTCCACACTAGGCTCTGCTGTCCTGACTCCCTTCACAGAGGTGGTAGGCACTGGCCGTATCAGGAACCCGGGGGTTGGCCCCAAGGAGTGTAAGTAACATTATCAGCTTGTACTGTACTGTTGCCAGAACTTTTTCCTCTCCCTGCTCCTGGCACCAGTGCTCTGCTCCTGGGTACCTGACACACAGCAAATATAACCAACATTCTGGGACATAGACAGAACATAGAGGAAAAGAGTAGGAGTATAGTAACGGAGAGATAAAAGTGTATTTTTTTTTTGTTTTTTGGTCTCGCCTGCGGTGTCTCCAGCATTTCATTTGTCTGGTTTTGGGGTCTCCCATTATTATGATTCCATTCCCTCATGAAGTCCCTGCACGGAATGCAGTTTTCCCCCCCCCCCCTTTGGCTACTGGGTGGCCCATCTATTGCCTAGTACTGTTGCTGTGTGTGGTTTGTTTGCTGCTATCTGGGGCTGGTACTGAAGCGGCCCCCTTAAAGTTTGACCAGTAGTAAAAGCGGCCCTTGGAACCCATTAAAGGTTTTCTCAATCCTGCTTTAGATCAGAAATAGAACCAAACATTTTTATAAGGACATTTAAAATTAGTTTTTCCAATTTCTTATTAATATTCCGCACAAAATATCTATACTGCATTTTGAACAAAAAGGTTACCAATTTTTATTTTTTTTATTTTATTAATTTTTATATTCGATATTTTTAAGTTTTTGAGTCCATTCCCGTAATTTACACCGTCAACAACCTCTACAGACCTGGAATAGAACCTACTACCTAGTGTGCCAGCACAGCTAGGGACCTGGATCCAGACATGTCTACAAGGTTTACAGGAAATGCAACCATATAGCCGTCAAATTGAGGTTTTAGACCGGCTGCGCAGGGGGCAAAATCTACAGTGCAAGGAGAGGAAATAATGTCCGGCATGGTGGAGGGCGATACCTGAAGCAACCCGCACTTTCTTCAACAATTTGTATCTATCTGTTTAAAAAACTAAAATTTCTTATTTATCTGAGCACATACATGCTTAGGTGTTAATTTTTTTTTGGCCATTTTCCTTTCATTCCTCACAAATTACTCTTCAAACCCAGAAAGTTCCTCCGGCTCTCTTTGTGTGAACTGTGAGATTAAGTTATTTTCATAGATTTTTGTAAATGGACTCAGTTCCAGGGGTGATTGGCCTGGGCCATTCTAGCAGCTTTTATATTTTTTAATGACATTATGGTAATGTTTCATGAGCATATTTTTTGTATTTTGAATAAAGTGTATTTTTTTTTTTACAATACTGTTTTTACCAATTCCCTGGATGCTGTAGTTCCCTACATTATTTTTCATTGTTTTGTATATCCCAGCTCTCCCATCATCAACTCCGCTATAAAAACAATCAGTCACAGGAAGGTGAGCCTGATTGTTTTTTTTTTCCCCCATTTTCTTATGTTTTTTCATGCTATTGAGAGTTTTCTGTCTTCTTATGGTGTGTTTTGGTTTCATTTCATCCTTTTAAATGGCCTTTTTTTTAACTTATAGAATTTCACATTCAGCAAATGTTATTTATCCTTTTATATATCAATTAATATATCCTTTCAATCGCTTCCTAAAATTAAATGATGAGTTGCCGGTGCCTTATGCTTTAAGACCGTCACCACACCATCAACTGTGGATAATTTGTTTTGGGGTGGATTACTTTCCTTTTTGTATCTTTTTTGTTTTTTACAAACATGGTGTCAGTTATGGGCCCAGGTTTTTTTATTGTGAAATGATTGTTTCTTTTCCACTTTCAGTTATTTGGACCCCAACACTGCTTCCACTAGAAACCTTCCAGTAGTGAAGATAATGTTTCTGTAAACCACCTGCCCCTCACTCATGGTTTTTGCATAATGAGGTTTGTGAAGGTCTTCCGACAGCTCATGGTTTTTGCCACCCAGCCGTGAGAGGTTTCTTGTGTTACAAAACCTTGGTAATGAGACACCTCTTCATATCCATCAGTTTGAAAACCAGCGATATAATTGCAACTAAGTAGCAGGAAATGCCTTCTGATTATTGATAGATTTCAGTTTGTTTATTTGCATCATCCTTCATAATAATGTTTTAATTTCTTTTTTTCCTTTCTCAATTTCTTATTAATTTTACACTTAAATAATATTCAATATATGTTTTTTGTCCATTTATCTATTTCTTTGCTTGGTGTGTCACATTGGATTAAGTTTGTTATCAACATCGATGATAATTTAATATTTTAAAATAAGTGCCTTAAAATTGGGTCGATATTAATCACATATGCGCCCCGACTTGAAGGTCCTTTGTCCTTTTCTGCAGAGATGATTTACCTAACGTCATATAGGTTTTTTCAATAAAGTTGTGAGATCTCAAAGAAAGATCATTGGGGGGGGTCATTTACTCTAAGGCCCGATCGCGTTTTCCTTCTTTCCCGAAACGTGTTACCCCAATATTTCCGATTTTTGCAGACGATTGTCGGATTGCCCCCGTGATTTTTGGCCGCACACACGCCGACGGATTGGTGGCACATCGCGCGCAATGCGCCGCAAGAATTCGGAAATCGGGGGGGGCGTGGCCGATACAAAACACCTCTACTGAAAACCCTACGTTTATTCGAAAGTGCCGTCCTCATAAAGAACAGAAAATGTGTCGCTCCATTCGGGAAACGCGCCTCAACCTTCACTCAAGCCCGAGCACGGTATCTCCATAGCGCGTTCCAGATGGCTTTCTTCAGCACAGCACCTGGTGGAACCCGGAGGAACTTACTACCTTATTAAAAAATCCCGCCGGACCAGACTCCAGCGCAGAGAACGCGCAACTGGAGTCGCGAAGGATCCGGACCTTTCTCAAGCCCTCCTTTCCCCGAAAGCAAAAAAAAATGTTGCTCACCACGAGACAAAGATTCCCCCACAATTCCACATGTTTTGGAACATGTTCCTCCTGCCCTCTGTTTTTGCTGCAATTAATTAATTTTGATGAGGCTGTTAGAGGCTAACAAAAATGTGGCTTCTTTCTAATATGAACAATATTCAACTATATCGCATGTGGTTCTGTAATTGCAGCCATCTCTATTTGCTAAATCATAGTTTCAGTGGAAGAGTAAGCAACTCCTTGTAGTACGTGAAGGGGTGTAAGCTTTTTATTCCATAAAAAAAAGTGACGTTTCGGTTGTACTTTGACAACCTTTATCAATCCATAGTGTGAGTACAACAAACATCCAACTATTTAAGGACCAACAAGATCTGCTGATTGGTCATGTGATGACAGTAATTTATGTACATCCATACAAAAGTGAACAACAAAAAAAGTCCAGTAATAACATTATTCATTCTACATGTATAAAAGTTGACCAGTATTGCCATATATTATTGTGAAGTGTGCCCATCATCATAAAGTGACATAGTGCAAAAGTAAACACAGTTAAAACACGCCCATCGTTTTTGTAACCTTCCCTAAATCATGTATTACCCCATAGCGCAATAAGACGTTACCTGTGCGTTTTATGTGTCGTCATGGGGTAGTATGAAGAGGGTTTCACGGGCTGAGCCTTCTTCATACACGCCGTTTGCTTGCTTCACAATGAAGCAAGCACCCGTCGCTAACACCCGAAACGCGTCGTGCTTGTCGCCGATCGCGGGGGGCGTTTAACCCTTCATTGCCGCCGGGCAAAGCTGCCGGCGGCATTAACGAGCGGCGCGGCGGCGCGTGTGGCGCCGCCATCGTTTGGCTCCGATCGCCGCTACCCCGTGACGTCATCGGGGACGGCGATCCGTTGCCATGACAGCCTCGGATCACACAAGATCCGAGGCTATCAATGTTTTAGGCCATCTATTACAATGTTGCGATCTGCAATGATGGGTGCAAAATCCCCATATAATACTGCCATACTGTAGTATGGCAGTGTATGTAGGATCAATCGACAACCTAGGGTTAAAGTACCCTAGGAGTCCTGAAAAATAGTAAAAAAATTTTATAAAAAAAAAAAAATTATATTAAAAAAACCTAAAAATTCAAATCACCCCCCCTTTCCCTAGAACTGATATAAATATAATAAACAGTAAAAATCATAAACACATTAGATATGCCGCCGTTCCAAAAATGCCCGATCTATCAAAATATAATAATGTTTTTTACTGCGTTTAAACCCCGTAACGGAAAATAGTGGTCCCAAAGTCGCAAATGGCATTTTTTTGCCATTTTGAAAAATTAAAAAATTCAATAAAAAGTGATCAAAAGGTCGTACAATTCTAAAATAAAAGCATTGCAAAACGTCATCAAAAGTCGCAAAAATTACACCACCCAACTCCCTAAAACAAGTATGAAAAAGTTATTAGCGCAAGAAGACGCAAAATGAAAGATTTTTTTTTGTACAGGAGGTTTTAATTTTTGTAAATGTATAAAACATTATAAACCTATACAAATTTGGTATCCATGTGATCGTATTGACCCATGAATAAATTAGACATTTCATTTGGTGACGCACAGTGAAAGACGTAAAATCCACGCCCACAAGAACACGCGCAAATGCGTTTTTTCATCAATTTTCACCATTTTCATGCATTCAGAATTTTTTTCCCCCCTTTTTTTCCCAGTATATATGGTCATAGACAATTAAATGCCATCACTATGAAGTGCACTTGTTACGCAGAAAAAACAGCCATCACACAGCTCTCTACATGGAAAAATAAAAAAGTTATAGATTTTTGAAAGGTGGGTTGTGACAAATAAAGACGCAAAAAACGAAAAAGGGCCTGGTCCTTACGGGGTTATGGGCTCTAGGCTAGTATAGGCTCTAGGTATTAATGGAGCCTGGAGCCCCAAAGGCTCATTTGCATAATACTAAAGCCTTGTTTTCCTAACAAGGCATACAAGCTTAACCCTTTAACGACCCGTGACGTAATAGCATATCACGGTCGGCTGCGGGTGCATGGATAGTGCTGCTCTAGGCTGCAGCAAAGACTAACCGGCATCACCCCCAATCGTGCCGGCAAAGCTGCCGGCGGCTTCCAAAAGACAATGGCGCATTGTGGCTGCTATCTTGTTGGAGATCGTCACTACCCGTGACGTTATCAAGGGAGCAGTGATCGGTTGGCCAACCCGAGGCTGTCTGGATTTAACCCATTCATTACTATGTGCTAATTGCACATTGCAATGTATTAGGATGAAAATCTCCATATACTGCCCCTACAGTAGTGTGGCAGTATATGGTAGGATCAATCGACAACCAGGGTTAAAGTTAACCTAGGGAGTCTGAAAAATATTAAAAGTAAAAATAAAAAAAGGAAAATATAAAAATTATAATAAAATAAATTAAAAATTCAAATCACTCCCCTATCCCTAGAACTGATATAAATAGTAAAATCATAAACACATTAGATATTGCCGCACTGAACTGTTAGTGGTAGTCATTGGAACACAAGACAGAGCCTTGTCCTGTGCTCCATAGAAACAATGAAGCACACTTAGTCCTGTACTCCATTGACTTTTATGGGACTTCCTGATGTTTACAGGATGGACTTAACCCAGAATCCAAGCCAGATATAGAGAACTTGTGGTTTCTTTTTGCTGAGAAAGGGGGGGGGGGTGGGTGGAAAAGCTCGAACACCAACCCACCTTTCCACTATTGTATATTCATCTTGTATTCTGTGGAAGGTGATCAAAGTGCTGTACAAGATCTATTTGGGGCCCCTTCGGCTTAAAGGAAAACCTACCTTCCGATGGTGGTTATAACTGCCAATGCCGTGCCACCAGCTCGGGTGAGCTGGTGGCGGCGCTTATTTCCGTTATGTTTTTTAAAACCGTTGTAAAGCATTAGACGCTTTAGTAATCTTTATATAACAGTAGCTTTTGTGGAGGTGAAGAGGGACAAAGCTTGCAGCAAAATGTTTCCCTCCTTAGCCCCACATTTACTCCTCTCCAACATAGTAAAAATTTCTCTCCTCATGCCCACCTCTTCTCTTTCAACAGTGTGCCCCAAAGCTTCCTGTCACATTGTCTCCCCTCTCCCTCACCCTCCCTCATATTGTTTGTTCCCCAGCTCCCCCTCACATGTGTCCCCCCTTCATATTCGTCTGCCCCTATTGGTTCTTTGCATTATCACTTTATTCACTCTACTGGGGTTACAAACAATCTCCCCTGCCAGGAACACCTTGACTCATTTAATGTTGGTAATTGTTAATGACCCTATTAACAGGAAGCCATAATCCTAATGGTAACGCTGATAAGATGGACTCCCCATCAGCAGCTGTGGTCCGAGTTCATTTTTTGGCTTGTTTTTTATTACAACTTTTTTTTGTAAGACCTACATAAGCAGCATACAGACTTCCTCTTTTTAAAAGTAACCCCATTAAAAGCAGCAAAAAGGGAAGTAGCGCCTCTCATTCACTATGATGGAAATACCTAATCCAGACGGGCTTGGAGGTGCAGCAGACACACGGCATCTCCATCTATAGATATATTGATGTGTGAGGTACATTGTGGGCGCTGGAGTGCAGCAGTGTGTTGTATATAGATAGATATAGATAATGATGTGTATGTGCAGGAGAGCACAATTGTTGGTGCTGATGATGCAGTGTGTGTTGTATATGATATGATATAGATATATGATGTGTGAGGTGCAGGAGAGCCACCATTGTGGGCTCTGTGAAGTGCAGCAGTGTGTTGTATATAGATAGATATAGCTATATGATGTGTGAGGTGCAGGAGAGCCACCATTGTGGGCGCTGTGAGTGCAGCAGGGTGTTGTATATAGATAGATATAGATATATGAATGTTTGAGGTGCAGGAGAGCCCACAATTGTGGGCGCTGTGAGTCCGCAGTGTGGTTGTATATAGATAGATATAGCTATATGATGTGTGAGGTGCCAGGGAGCCACAATTGTGGCCGCTGTGAGTGCAGTATTGTGTTTGTAGTATAGTAGATATATAGATATATGATGTGTGTAGGTGCAGGAAGCCACAATTGTGGGTCTTGGTATGCAGTAGTGTGTTGTATATAAGATATAGATATATGATGTGTGAGTGCAGGAGCCCACCATTGTGGGCTCTGTGAGTGCAGCAGTGTGTTTGTATATGAATATATATAGTCTATATGAGTGTGAGGTGCAGGAAGCCACAATTGTGGGCGCTGTGAGTGCAGTAGTGTGTTTGTATATAGATAGATATAGATTATGAGAGTGTGAGGTGCAGTAGAGCCAATTGTGGGCGCTGTGAGTGCAGCAGTGTGTTGTATTAGATAGATATATGATATATGATGTGTGAGGTGCAGGAGAGCCACAATGAGGGCGCTGTGAGTGCAGCAGTGTGTTGTATATAGATAGATATATCTTATATATTTGTGAGTGTGCAGGAGAGCCACAATTGTGGCGCTGTAGTGCAGCAGTGGTTTTTGTATATAGAAGATATGCTATATGAATGTGTGAGGTGCGGAGAGCCACCATTGTGGGCCGCTGTGATTGCAGTAGTGTTTTGTATATAGATAGATATAATGTGTGAAGTGCAGGAGGCCACCATTGTGACGCTGTGAGTGCAGCAGTGTGTGAGGTGTTGCTATGAGCTCCGGTTCCTCCCTCTCTCTCTCTCTCTCTGTGGGACGCGCTGGGGATCCGATGACGTCACTGGCTGAGCTCTCTCCTCTCTCTCTCTCTCTCCGCTCTCTTTTCCCCTCTTCCCTCCTTGTAAGTTGTGTTCTGAGCGTGGCCAGGATACCCTGAGTGTCTGCAGAGCGCAGGAGGCTCCTCTTCTCAGGCAGCTCTAGTGCCCTCACACGCCGCACAGGACTTTACAAGGAGCTCACCAATGCAGAGGGCACCAGTCTGAGGGCAAGTTCTCCCAGGGGACTATCTGCTGCCATCACAAGGACACCACGGGGACTCCATAATCTCATTCATGCCTCTGCTTCCTGCACCTGCCCCTTCCTATGTGACCCAGTACTGCCATTTCCTCTGTGTGTGCTGTCATGTCACATTGTATCTTCCATCTGTGATCAGCGTCCTGCAGCGGGATCCCCCTGAATCCACCCGCCCCCTTCCCCCTCCGGTGAACTCTCCCTTACCCTGGTGGCTACACACACACATCATGCCCACACGTAGATCACCACCCTGACAGGAGAGAGCACCCAGCAACTACTTGTTACACAGCGGGATTATTAGTGCGCTGCCCATCTACACTGGCATCATTCTCTTCTGTGTGGATCCGGTGAGTCACTGCCCCACCTCCTCCATCTGCATGTTGTAAGGTACACTCCTATCCATGCCATATGGCACACAGCCATGCCAGGGACATGTCCATCACTCACACTCTAGCTGATGTGATAAACACTGGGTGTGTGACTTTGTGCCCTTTCTATGGTGACATCTAGCTGGGCATCATGTCCTCTGTTGCTTGTTGCCTTGGCAATGAATCAGTACTTGTACTATGTGCTATCTCTATACATTCTTAATACTCTGTCTGCGCCCTTATAAAGACTTGGGAGAAGGGGAAGCCCCTGTCATTGCCATTGCACAGAGGGCACCAGGGAAAACAGGCACTCATTATGCCCCTGGGTATGTTAGAACGCTGGAGCCATCCTCACCTGAATTGTGAAGGATGGCTGGCACCCAGGGAAGACATAGTGATGATGACCCGATTCACATCTGCCTTATGTATGTACATAATCCTAGCTGCATTTCTCTGCCAGCCTGCTTTGTGAGGGTTTATAGTGTGGATGTATTGGTAATAGTGGCACAGAATACAACCCCCCATGCATTGCAGTCAGCTGACAGCCTTAGGGATATGTCATAAATTCATGAAAAGTAGTAATCCCCTCTGCTCAATAGTATGTATATGGAGGGATGTTTCATTTCTAGTTTGGGAAATGTGGGGAAATACCCAGGCTGGGAATGTATCAATTAGGAAGCGGTTTGCGTAATATCCACAGGAATTTGTATGGCTCCTACTGACAGCGGCCCAGGAAGAGAGGGGGGCAAAGATCAGCAACTGCCTCCCCTCAGTCTATTAAAGGCTCCCTACTCATTTCTACAGGAAGGAAAATGCCACCTCCGTTCTGCCCACCATATTCACCTGCTCTGCCCTAGGGTGTATGCTATATGCCTATAGAAATGTCAGTATATTGTCTATGTCTATATATGAGGCCAGTATATATGTCTATGTATAATACAGCAAATGCTTGTACACAGGTTAGTCTGTCTATTGGTTCACCATGTAAAAAGGTTGAACCACATACATGTATTATTATCATGTATTATGATTTCTATAACCTCGCTTCTTGGTATGGTAGCTCCATACAGACTTCTAGCCATATGATCATGTCAGGACTTGTGGCAACTGTAATCCACTATGTTTGTTTTTGGTTGTCTGTGTACTGCAGGCTAATAAAATATTCATGCCCCTCTGTCTGTCTCCTGTCTGTCTCTCTGAAACTCTCTCTAGTACCCATGTCCACATTTACTCTAGCAGCAGTTTTATATTTTTCTATCAGATGTGTATGACAATGTCTCATTTTCTTGGACTTCCTGCCAGTGATTACATGTTAGCCGGAAATGGCTGATAACAGAGAACAGTAGATTTTTATTCAGCTAGTGGAGAGTCTTTCATTATACGACTGTACAAACAGTTATCATTATTGTCATCATTCCTTCATTGTCAGTGACAGCCAATGGATACTGCAGTGTCGTTTCCGATCATACGTGTATGTTTTCGTCAAGCTGACCATCCGTTCACAGATCTGTGCTGTCTGTGCATGAGTTCGCCTGTGTCTTTCTGATGCCTGTGTGTTCTCAGGAGTGGGTGGAACGTTGGGCCTTTCCGGGAATGTTCCATGACGTGTAATAGTCACAGGAAGGGGGTTAACAGGGCTCTGCCTGCCATCAACCAGATGTTCCCCTCTCTTTCCTTCTTTCTCTTCTGCATTTGCAAACATTGCCCTGCAGCGAGAGAATTAAGCTCCCTTTCAGTCTGGATATTTCGGATGAGAAATGTCTAGCATTACGGTGATCTATTGTGGCTAAGCAGGCGTCACTCTGGTGGCAGCTTGGGAAAGCGTGCATAATCCAATGTACATTGTCCCATGGGATTTACTATGTCAAGAGAATTGTGCTATCCCCCCGCTTGCTTGGGGATCCTTCTGTGGAAAATCCCGAATCCTTTCCTGCTTTTCCCACCCTTTGTGTGCCTTAGTCAATAAATATCCAGGAAATGAGTGCATCACAGTATGTAGAGTGTTGTATACATGTGGATAGTGTTACAGTACCAGTGCTCTGCAGTGACATTGTATGGTTCATATCTATAAGCCATGTATAGACCACTTACTGTGACATGAGGTGATGTTGTGGAATATGGATGATTTTTGTTTTGTCGTCTTCTTGTTAACCAGAATAGGACAGTTATGTGAAAATTTTTTCTTATTTATGCCCGTATTCCAAATCACATGTTTAGATATGGTTGGGTTACTGTGAGGTGACATCCCCGGCTGAGGTTACATAGTGACAGGACATGTGACATCTAAGTTTCACAACTGTCGTACAACCGCAGGGAGAAGGTGCATTTATATGTGCAAATCACCGTGACCATGAAAATAAGTATGGGTGAAACATCTGACTGTACCTACCACGCTACATGTTGTGCCTATACATATTTGCTTCTTTTTGTAGTTGCACACAATATGGCCCACATTTATCAAAACTCCACATGGGCAGTTTCATATGAATTGTGCGGCAGATTCAATGAATTGTGGCGCACGTTCCTCCATTGATCTGGCGCCCCTGTGCTGCTCTTGAAGTGTGCACTATTTTTTTTGGGTGCACTTGGTTCATGCTGCAGATGTGTGCCACAGGTAGAATTGTGGCGCACGTCAGTAATAAACGTGGTGCAAACTGCGACTAAGCTCTTGTCCTTGTCGGACACAGTGCAGCCGCGACACAAAACTGGTGCGACACTTTATAATACATGTACGCAGTTTCACATCTTTTCATTGCAAAGTCAGACAGAAAACTGACGCAAACACTTAATAAATGTGTCTTGTATGTTGTATCACATGGTCTCAGCTGTTTGAGAGACCGCCTCATTCTGAGTTTTCCTTCTCCGTCGCCCCTGTCTGTTCATGTTTATCTGTTTATGATTAATATCCATTTTATAGCAGTCACCCACCTTTACGATAACCAGCCTCATGATGACATCATCCGGAGATAAGGTTACACTATGATTAAGTTTAGGTCAGCTATATAGCTTGGTATGAAAAAAAATACTTTTTACCCTACCTGTTGTAAATCATGTTGTTTGCATTCTGTACTACAACTGTCCTAGTAAATTAACAGGTGGGATGTGCGCACACAGATCTCGACATGCAACATTCCTGGGCAATGTGCACATACATTTTATGCATAGACTGGTCTTTTCATGGAATGCCAAGAAGCTTTTCAGGGAACCTCCTACATATCTATATGGATGATAAGACATGAATCAGAATGCCCTCAAGCTGATCAAGGATTTGTGTGCAGAAGTTATGGATGTGAATGAAGAGAATTCCTAGAAGGAGGTGGCAGGTACTGAAAGTTTCCTTTATATGGTTAGGCTAACATCCCTGCAATTCTATATGTTTTCTGATTTTTATGGAATGATAAAATCTGACACGTGTCCTAGAGTAAGATGGCAAAAATTTTAGAGACCAAGTGCCCAAACTACAACCAGAAACCACTTATTATTGCAAGTGCCAACATGGAAATCTAAGCAGTAACTTATTGCTCTTGACTCACAGCTTTCAACTGAATCAGCATCTGAGGACACCATACAATAGAAGAAAGTGGAGAAACTTGGTGTATCATTGTAGCTTCCCTCCCCTGAAAAGGAAGAATTGTGGGTCTCAGCGCAGGAGCTCCAATGTAAACCAGCTCTGTCCATACCTCCTCGACCCTCCTGCAGTCCCAGCATGCCAGGATGTGAGCATGAAAATAGAACCAGAACCATGGCACGTCATTGGCTTCCTTGGTGTCATGAGGAGGCCATGAGTCCTGTATGGCTCAGTGGCTCCTGTATACTCAGTTCTAGGGTGACAGCCTAGGTGCCTGCACAGAAGGCTCTAAGTACCACCCTCTGGCTCGCATGCCATAGGCTTTCCACCACTGTCCTAGAATGCAAGCTAAAGATTATTTTATGATGTTGATGAAACTGCTAATATACAGTATTATTACAACATGGATAAAGAGTAGTTTTATGCCCCTACCTTTCCACTTAGATGGACATGTCCATGTGTGTCCATAGTTTCATCAACATGTTTCAAGACAAAGGGATATCCTCTAGGTATCTCTATGTGGCTTCCTATGGTTTGTTTTGTAAATTACAAGAGTTTTTTGCATATTGTCTTTTACATGTTGCCACAATTGAATCCTTTTTCTTTTTTTCTGCCTGCATTTGTGGCCCACAATAATGACTTATTCACAGGTGGTCTGTCCTTGGTGAACAAGAAGGAAGTAACACCTGGCTCCCACACCGATCAGCTGTAGTGTAGGGGACATCCATAATATTAATATTTATTTAATAATTTCCTTTATAATAATCCTTTATAATATATTCATTTATATAGTGCAACAATATATGCCGCTGCACAGAGCTTTGCCAAATCAGTCCCTGTCCCCAAGGGCTCACAATCTAATCAACCTAACAGTATGTTTTGTAGTGTGGGAGAAATCGGAGCAGCCGGAGGAAACCATACAAACACAGAGAGAATATACCAAACTCTTTGCAGATGTTGACCCTGGGACTTGAACCCAGGTCCCCAGCTCTGCAAGGCTTTTAATGGCCAACCACTAGCCACCATGCTGCCCCATGCACAATGTAGGCAGTGCTTATGTAGTTTGTTTGGCCTCCAATTAATGTGATACCGATTTACCTACTGTCCCCTGCTTAGATGGATTCCTGGTCCAGTAAAGATACATGTTTCATGTCATCACTGTAGCCAATTCCTGACATTAAGTTGGTGACTGTTCTATTCAGTCTTGGCTGCAGCAATAACAACCAATTCTGCCAGGATATCATTGCTGGACCTGGCAATACAGAATGTGGACTGTGGGACAGGGGATGGATTCTCAACTCTGATCTGCTCCAGGACCACTGCTTCAAGGGTGGTGGAAGTATAAGGAATTAAAAAAACATTTTTGGCAGTTTTATTAAAAATGGAAAGTTATGGCAAGTGGATATCCCCACAAATAAAAGGGTTGTGAATAGATGTAATGTGGCTATTTTCTGTATCACGGATTAAATCTCCTATATCAATCTCCCTCTCTGACCTCACTTGATAGAGGTTAGAAATAGGATAATACATATAAGGTAAAACACATTGTAAGAGCAAAGGAGAGTCTTTCCAGAGGTGGTACATGGGGTTCTCACTGAAACTTTATTGGCTGAAATTACTTTCTTTGTTTTTTGGAAATTTTCGCTAAAACATAAAAGAGAGGAAGAAAAATAATAACCAAAGTATTCTGCTATTAGCCTAGCATGTCTTTGGGTACTATTGATGTACACATAAATGCAAGCACACACAACTGCACGTACTGTACATTTTTGGCACTTGTTCAATGTATGCAAGACAAACATTAATGTGTCTTCCCTGGGATACCAGCTAGATTTTGCCTTTTAATTATCAAGACTAATAGCTGCAAAACATAAAAATGAATTAATTTTTACAAAATGTATTTTTTAAACTTGTTTCACTTACAATATATAAGGGTATGGAGAGAAGAAAAAGTGATGAAAGCAGATAATTGTTTTCCCATTCTTTGTTCCGCATAGTGAACACCTACATAAAGCGCCCTGTGATACGACTGAAGTTAAGCAATGTGTGATGATCTGTGGTCATTTCCAGTTTAATCTGTACTTTAGCTTTATTCTTCATGCGCTTTAGTGGTTTGGTAGTTTTCTATGGTGACTTGAGATGGGCACAAATATTGACTTAGCTATTGTTTAATTAAGTAAATCCAAAGCAATAGGAAAAATTAGAATTCCATGTTGTTTTATCAGTTTACCTGCACAAAAGCACAACAAAAAGCCAGGAAAAAGCCAGCTTTCATGGGGCTACGAGATTGATACATAGATTTGTTAGATATATCTGCCTGACCTGAACTCTGATTCATCCTCTGCAAATTGTCAAGGAACTACTCAATGATCTTTTTTAATAGCCAAGTGATGAATCATGGTTATGACAACATGCTGCCCCTTTAGCCTAGTGACACAATAGTTTCAGCTGTGTTTGTTTTATTTCTACCTGAAGGTATATTTATAGAGATCCAGGCAGCCCTGTAGTTTATAACACAGGCTCTGCAGGTATGGGATTCCTGACATAGTTGAAACGTTGCCCCAGTGACAGAATATGGCTGCTGGGTCACAGTTAGATTACAACTTTTAAACAAGTTAAATGATGTGTAATGCGATTTAACTAAAGCAGAAAGAAGTATATATCACAAGGTCTGCAGCTTACCAACACCTACTGATATTAATATTTGAGTCTGTGTGAAGGTCGATCTTCTCATTCTGGAACATGTCTTATAGAAGTGATCACAGGGGTAGACATTTTGAGAACTTTCTGGCTAAGAACGGTACATTCAGTACTCAAAATATGATCATTTTTCATTCCCTGAAGGACTTTCGCATACCGCCTTACATGCTTCTATACTTAAAGGGAACCTGTTTAGTAGAATCTTACCCTACTAAACCACTACTAGTTGTTTAATACCGATAAAACACAACTACAGGTTAATCAATTACAAATAATATATTAATTTTCATTCAATATAAAGGGGCCAATACAGGTGCCTCCTGCTTAAGGACACCCAACTTACAGATGACCCCTAGTTAAGACGGACTCCTCTGGAGGCAGAGATTGTCGAACCTCCATGCTTGAGACTTTCTACAGAGAGAGATTATCCATTGTGGTCTTTGCAGAAGGCGGCACTGTGAGGCGGGGGAGCTTGACTTATCTACTGAAGTCTCCATTACTTTATTCAATCAATGACATCTTATATCAAAGTATATTTTTTGGATGATGCCCCCGCAATGTGATTTGCGATGGGGTGATGCTGCTTGAGAAAAAAAATCATATTTGTTTATTAGGTCATATGCTGCTGGCGCGTTCCCTTTTAAGTTATTCACACACCTTTTTCAACACATTTGAATAACTCAGTAGTAGAAGTGAAGTGAAGAAATATTGTAATATATCAGAGTGTAAATGATTCTACACTAAATACCCTCCCTCCTCCCCCCTCCTACCGTTCTAATCTGCTTTTTACTATGAATACTATGATAACCCTGCTTTCTAGCAACAGGACATAAGCTCACTGATGTTCTCTGACCAATCGAAACTCTATGGGGGGAGAGAGAGCATCTACCAGCTCAAAGTAAACTGCAAACTCACAGCTAAGTCAGAGAGAATTGCTAGAGAGTGAGAATCGCATATAATGGGGTGTCTTTACTAAGGGCCCGATTGCATTTTCCCTGACGTGTTACCCGAATATTTCCAATTTGCGCATCGGCGCCAGCATGCACGCGATGGAAATCGCGGGGGGGGGGGGGGGGCTGACCAAACGAAAAACCCGAAGGATTTGGAAAAACTGCTTGAATTTTTTTAAAAAAAGTGTCGCGTCGGCACGCCTTACCTTACTCACTCCCGGTTCGGTGCACTCCAGTGCGCTCCGATGCCTTCAGCGCAGCAGCGACATCCTGTGTGGACGTCGGGAACTGCCTTAGTGAACGCCGAAGACCTGAATCCACCACAGAGAACGCGCAGCTGGATCGCGAATGGACCACGGGTAATAAAACTCTGCCCCAATGACCAAAAACACATTGGGGCAGATTTATCAAGCAGCTGTCCTGAAAGTCGAATATTTCTAGTTGCCCATGGCAACCATCACACAGCTCCCCTTTAAAATATTCATGAGCACTGGTAAAAATGAGAGCTGAGCTATGATTGTTTGCCATGGCAACTAGAAATATTCTGACTTCAAACAGCTTTGATAAGTTTCCCCATTATTCCTCATGTACATTTGCTGGAATTCCTGATTTGTTGCAAAAGATTTTTGAAACATTTGAAATTGAAATATTTTGCATACCCTAAAGAGCACAAAAAGTTGTTACTAATCTATCATAGTTTGACTGCGCATTCCATTATCTTATCTATATGTCCTACATTCTAGAAGAGAATTGTTGTTACATGTGCCACCATGTTTGTTTTCCTACTAAAAGAATGACATTTCTTCACAATTGACACCTTCACACATTTTGTTTGCATTAATCGAAACGCATCACACTGATAACTTATTTTTTTCAATGTTTTTGTTTTGTTTCCCGTCAACACGTTTTTCAAATTTTATGTATTTTAATATACTTTGTTTAATAAAATCTAGTTTTAAACAGCTTTTTTTTGCATTTTTCGAGTGCCTTTTTTAAAATCATCTTTTTGTCTAATACCCACCCCTCCTATTTGGAAGAGCTTCAGCCAACACCAGCTTTCACTCTGGATAGTTAAGGCAGGGCGCCAAACTCATTTTCCCTGGGGGCCCACATAGGCCCAATGTCATATTATTACTGTATAAATGTATCTCTACTAGGGGCTGCTTGGTATTTCGAGTACATTATACAGCATTACTATTACATCAGCCATGGGCAGTATGTGCCCCTATAATGGCCACAATGCCCCCACATTGTAGCCATACTCACAGTGCCTCCATGTGGTAACTAGATTCACTGTGCCCCCATATGGTACTTATATTGCCCTTACACATTATAGGTTCCATGCATGTAACTGGTTACAAAGCGACTACCATCTATACTCGAGTATAAGCCGTTTTTTCAGCACAAAAATGTGCTGAAAACCCTAACTCAGCTTATACTCAAGTCAAGAAAAACAACAAACATGGTGTACTCAACCTCCGAGCCCCCCCCCCCCCCCGGCAGGTCCACCTCTATCGATCGATGCTCCGGTATCCTATTGTGTCCCCATGCCGTTCGTCGCAGTGATCGTGACGTCAGCCCTGCTGACATCATACTGTGTGTCGATGCCGGGCACACATAGTACTATGTCAGCGACGACTGACGTCAGATAACTGCGACAGACAACCGACGGGGACACGCAGAAATACCGAGCATCAATTGATAGAAGTTGACCTTCCAGGGCATCGGAAGGTGAGTACACGTTTTGTTTGTAGACCTCCTCCACGTCTCCTCCTACTCATTCATGAAAAGCAATTGTTTCAGCTTGGCCACCTGTTGTATCAGACCATGTTCATTGCCAAACAGGAAGTGTATACTTTGACCTCCAGGAAACCGTAAGTGAGGTAATCGGCTTGGATGGTGCATGTGTATTGAAGCTATTGAGTTGATGGCGGCCATCTTGGATAAGGGCAGCCCTCTTCTCATTAGACCAACACCAATATGACAAGAGGTAAGTATTAAAATACCATTATTTTTAGCGCACATTATGTGGATGGCCGCCATCAACTCAATACCTTCAATACACATGCAACAGTACACCAAAACGTCGCTTTTTATGGAATAAAGCTTCACCCCTTTCACTACTACAAGGAGTGCTGCCTCTTCACTGAACCTATATTGGAGACCCTGGCCAAGGGATCACCGACTACTGCACCCACCGCTAGCTGTGCTGCTCTGGATCTTCTACTTTTTATTGAAATAATAGGAGTTACACTGCAATACCACACGCAAGTCCTGTACGTCTGAATTGAATAAAGCAGAGATGTTTTTCAAGTCCTGAGCAACCCTTTAACCCCATAGCGCAATAAGACGTACCTGTGCGTTTTATTGCGCATGGGGTAGTATGAAGAGGGTTCACGGGCTGAGCCCTCTTCATACACGCCG
>CM033643.1:145880511-145908011 GCA_019512145.1 Engystomops pustulosus
CATACATCCGCGGGCCTTTGCTTCACCACAATGAGCAAGCACCGCTCGCTAACTCACACCCGCGATCCTGGTTGCTTGTACCGATCGCGGGTTTGTTTTAACCCTCCTTTGAAAAAAAATCGCCGACCCGGCTAAAGCTGCTGGCGGCATTAACATCACGGCGGCGCGTGGGCGCCCCATCAATTGGGGTCCCGAATCTCGCGCGCTCCCCGTGAACGTCATGGGGGAGCGGCGATCCATTGCCAATGGACAAAGCCCTCGATCACAACAATGAATCAAGGCCCTAAAAAATCATGTTTTAGATAAGGAGGCCGTGATGATGGCGTAACCTTTAGAGCTGAGTGCCCAACACTACAACAAAGTACCCGCTTATTTATCGCAAAGTGCCAACAGCAGAAATTTTAATAATTTGTGATTATACTCCCCTTCTCTGTCACAGCTTCATTGATACAAGCAACCCTGAGGCACCAATATATCAGAAAATAGTCCCCAGGTCGCACTGCCAACTTTTTAAAAATAGCTCTGATGCACTACAGTTCTGGGCTGTCTGGGACCTGTTAAAGATGCCTGGAGTCATCTCTGGTGAATTGGCCCGAGTGCCCTCGCAGAAAGGGCTCTGAGTGGAGTGCCACCTTCTCTCCTGGCAAAACCCAGTGCCCAAGGTTTCCGCCTTCCTGTTTTTAGGCCCATCCTATACAATGTTGCGATCCTGCAATAATGATGGTGTGCAACAATCCCCATAGTAACTGCCATACTGTAGTATGGCAGTTTGTAGGATCAATCAGACAACCTAGGGTTAAAGTAACCCTAGGGAGTCCTGAAAAATAAAAAAAATTTTATTAAAAAAAAAAAAATTATATTAAAAAAACCTAAAATTCAAATCACCCCCCCCTTTTCCCTAGAAACTGATATAAATATAAATAATAAACAGTAAAATCATAAACACATTAGATATGCCCGTGTCCAAAAATGCCCGAATCAAAATATAAAATAGATGTTTTTTACTGCGTTTAAACCCGTAACGGAAATAGTGCCCCAAAGTCCAAATGGCATTTTTTTGCCATTTTGAAAAATATAAAAAATTCAATAAAAAGTGATCAAAAGGTCGTACAATTCTAAAATAAAAGCTATGAAAACGTCATCAAAGTCGCAAAAAATCATACAACCCACAGCTCCCATAAACACAAGTATGAAAAAGTTATTAGCGCAAGAAGACGCAAAATGAAGAATTTTTTTTTTGTACAGGAGGTTTTAATTTTTGTAAATGTATGAAAACATTATAAACCTATACAAATTTGGTATCCATGTGATCGTATTGACCCATGAATAAATTAGACATTCATTTTGAGCGCACAGTGAAAGACGTAAAATCCACGCCCACAAGAACACGGCGCAAATAATCGTTTTTTTTTCAATTTCACCATTTTCACTGCATTCAGAATTTTTTTTCCCCAACGTTTTTTTGTTGTTTTTTTTTTTTTTTTTTTCCTTTTTTTTTTCTTTTTTTTTTTTTTTTTTTTTTCTTTTTTGTTCTTTTTTTTTTTGTTTTTTTATTTTTTGTTTGTTTTCTATTTTTTTTTTTTGTTTTTTCAGATCTCTTTTTCTTTTTGTTTTTTTTTTTTTCTCATTCGTTCTTTTTACTTTTTTTTTTTTTGTTTTTTTTTTTTTTTTTTTTTTTTTATTTTTTCTTCTTTCTGTTGGCGCCGCTGGCCCTCTCCATATATGGCCAGAGACAATGCAAGCCATCTCACTATGAAGTGCAAGTTGTTACGCAGAAACAAGACCATTCACACACAGCTCTCTAACAGGGAAAAATAAAAGTTTATGAATTTTTTGAAGTAGGGGTGTGAAAAATAAACGAAACGCAAAACGAAAAGGGCCTGGGCCGTGAAAGGGATTAAAATAGTGCCAACTTATTGGACAAGATTGTCACCCCATACCCCACTGATGATATCCCAGGACCCTTTACAAGGCACACATTGCTGTTTAGAAATATCCTGGTAATCTGTAACGGACCATGATCTTATACTTGAGGCAAGGCGTTTCTATCAAGGTCCTGACACCGTCATAGAATTGTGTGCCACAACCAGGCACAGGATTACAGTATGACCAGTTGCGCGCTCATCATCACACATTGTGGGGAAAAGGTTGCAATTTCCTTGCCATGTGGCCTGTATTATCAGCCTGTTTTCAGGCATCAGATCCCTTATATAAAAATTTCAAAATCTGGCCCCCATGTGTTATGAATTTTAAAGGTTTTATCAAACTAAAATGAATATTTCTTTTCAGATATACTTTCCTTTTAATTTTCCACCATTTTGGCTCTCCAATTATTTCATATAACCCTTTAGTTACAAATCCAGCAAGACCACATAAGAATATACAACATCTTATGTACTACGCATAATAATATGGTCAGAGACAATCGAATCACATAGCCCAGAATAATTTGGACAAAGAATAATTTTTTTTATGAAGAATATATAAATGTTTATTATGTCCAGGGTTTTTAAAAATAACATAAACCCAACCATCACTTTGCAAATGTTACATGTAATGCTAAGTGCTATGCATGTTTCCTTTGTTTTGGACCCTTGTGCTACACATGCGTCTGCCGTGCTTTCGCATTCCTCCAAAATCATTCTCCCCCACACCACCCTGGAGTTGATTTCTTATCACTGTTAGAGCAGTGTGAGCCCCAGGTTCAGATCCACTCCAGTCATGTGAGAGGGAAAGCTAACTTTTGTCCCATAAAAGATGTTGCTGGCTCTTCCGTGTCCCCCAGAGTCCCAGTCTGGTTTGAAATTAATTAAGGAAATACAACATAAATTAACCTGGTACAAATAACAAATACCAAACGAGTTTTCTTATACAGCAAGTAATAATAATTTCCACCATGCGCTAAATAACAGAGTAGAAACTTCAAATGTTAAAATATAACCATTTTTTAGGGAAGTTTTCAGACAATAAAATAAGCTTTGTTTTAGAATAAATGATACTTCTCCAAGCAAGTGGGTTTTTATTAAATTATTCTTTCATTGACATATTTTAGAATACATAATTTATTTGCAAGCCAGACTTGGTCCAAAAAAAACATCTGCGTATGTGAGGGTACAAACACACTATAAAACAACTTTTTTTCCCGAACTTTTACTAAGGTCCCATGTTCCCTAGTATATATACCCTGTTTCTTATCACAATACATCATTTTTTAAGTTTTCAATCATTTAGAGAAGTTGGAAAAAGAGTTAGACTAAATTAATGTCAAATTAAGTCCCTGGAGCCCTCTAGCTTAGTCACTGTATTGCCTCAGAGGCCTCAGCCGTTGTAATTATTTGCTCCCCATCACTCTTCCAGTTCCCATCTGATCCCCTGACTTAAGCTCTCTGAAATCTGAATGATGAGGACCCCAAGTGGGCAGGCATGACTGGAAGAGTTGAGGGGGGGGGGGGGGGGGGGGATGAATAATTCTAAGGCAAAGGCCAACCTGCTTGCTCGATAAGGTGGAAACTTTATATCCCGAAACGATCCGTCATCAAAGGTCAAACAATTTGGGCACACAGCAAATTACTAAAAGTATTTTAAAATGTACACTACTACAGTTAGAAGGAGTGTCCGGTTCCACCTAAACAAACACCTCCCGGTTGAGTCCAGATTTTATATGGCAAGATAAAACCAGCAAGTGCCATGCTGCAACAATTTCACTTAGTTAGTCCACTATATAGCAAGGTAACAATATATAAGAATGCCCAAAAAAGATAACAGTGGTGACTGAAAGCCATTGAGGCCCCTTTTTTTAACCTTTTTTTTTTCACTCTTTTTTTTTTTTTTTTTTTTGTTTTTTTTTTTTTTTTTTTTGCAGCCCAATTTGTAATAATCAAAAAAGTTTCTTTTGTTTGCTCATGTGTACACTCCATCCACACCTTACCTTTGACAGAAAAAAAATCCTGAAATGGTAGATAGATGCTAAAAAACAAAAAAACCTGAAATATCACAATTGTCCATAAGGGTCTCAGAAAAAAAAGAAAAAATATAACAGAAATAATAAAATCACGCACAGGCAAACTGTTGAGAGATAAAAATCCTTCCGTAGAGAGCTTTTATTATATTACATGTTTTAAAAATGTGTACATCACGAGAGACACAAGGGGGAGAAAAGGTGACGCGTTTTTTCGGACAAAAATGTCCTTAGTCATTACCCTAAGGAATGATTGTCTGTTGTTGCAACTACTACCTTTTTATTGCTTGGAGAGAACAAACCAACCGAGTCCTGGTTGAGAGGCGGGAGAGAGGTTTTAAACTACAACAGAACAATATGTCCAGTTTAATCAATTTACAAGTTACATCCTACACAGATTCTCAGTCTACTTTCAAAATAACATTAACACTACTACATATTTCCTAAAAATAAACCCCTCTTCTACCTATGGAATCCAGAACGGCATAAATGACTCATATCAACAACTCATAGAAAAAGATCCTACAAGCCCATCTGAGATAAAACACAATTCTCTACCAATTCTCCTCCTAATCTGAAACCACCCCCAAAGGACAAAACAAGCTATGACAGCTTTAAACAGAAATTCCATTTTTGAGGTACGTCCCTCAGATAAGGGGGGATCAGTAGTAATACTAGATAAAGGATCTTCACCTGGCTGAAGCCCATGAAGATGCTTGAATGATCCCATCAAATCATATATTTAAAACTACAAAGGGGACCCCTATAATCATATTACCAACGAATTCAAGAAATTGGTAGATGAAAGGAGTTACTTTGGCATTTTTTGATCAACTAAACCTAACTGCCTTGACACTTTCCCCTTGTTTGCCCCACTAACCACCAGATTCTGTCCATAATTTTTATCTTTCTACCGAAGATGCACAAAGGAACTTCTTCCCACCTGAAATTTCGACCTTTATTTCTCCCAGTGTCCGGAATAGTTCGCTTTTTGAGAAAAATGGGTGGTCATGGCTTGACCATATTTACTACAACCTGCTTTGGGTTAAGGCTGCCAAGTTTGTAAATATTCGTTCGGGACAGTAAAAACAGGTCCTATATGCCTACCTAAAGCACATGTCCGCCCTGGTCAAACAACAGAAACAGTTGGTTGACCGCGATGTGCCATTGGGCCCTGTACAACAACATTCCATCCCTCATTCATGGAGGCCTGCAGGGCCCGTCGCCTCGCACTACTACACACAAATTTAAGCACTTTCTTTTTCCTTTTCTGCCTGCCTACATTCTTATATTATTATTGATGTTTTTGCCGTTTCTTATTGTAAGTAACAATTTTTATATTCAATCCTTTAATATCATTTTTTTTTTTCCTACGGAGGATGGCTGCCACCGATGTGTTGCTTATGTTTCTCACACCACATTGGCCAATCGCCTTTACATGGCCTGGTGGAAAAGGAATTCCTCTTGCCTCTGTAGAAACAACCCCCCTTTTTTACATTCTCAACATTTGTTTTGTTTTGTGCGTCTTTTTCTTTTACAATTTTTCTTTTTTTTTTCTCGCAATTTATTACCCTTGGATCCAGACCAGGAGTTTTTTTTTTTCCATCCAGCGACCGGCTAATCACTGGGACTAGCCAACAGGAAGCGGTGAGAAACACACAAAAAACCTTTTTTTTTTTCCCTCTTCTTTTAATACACAGTGGGTTCAGACCCTTTCCACCTCAGTATGGAGTTGAAGCAAACTTTGAGCCTATTTAAATCCATGAGTCTTCTGGGAATGATTCAAGCAACAAGTTTTTCCCACATACTGGATTTTTGGGTACTCAACAATTGCTCGATCTTCCCTTGCAGTGAACCTCCTCACTTCCTTTGTGAAGTGTTTGGTTGAAACAGCTATTTTCAAGCCTCTCCTAGAGAAGATGCTCCAATTGGGTATAAGTCAGGGATCCCTGCCCTGGGCTGGTCATAATGGTCACATAGTGTTCTGAAAAACCACTGCTGTTTTGTTTTTAAGCTGGTTTGCCTTATGATTCATTGGTGTCTTTAGAGGGGTTGCAGACAGCAACATCTGATGAAGAGTTTCTCATCTGGATATCTGTGTATTTTAAGCCATGTGGTTCATTTTTTATTTCTTTTCCATTGATTTTCCATTGCCAATCAGTTTTCCTGTCCCTAGCCGCGTGAAAAACAAAACCATAGTGCATGATGATGCAACCCACATCCGAGCTTTGAGGTTATTTTTTTATAGACGGTTTTTGGTGCTTTGTGTCCAAAATAAAGTCCAATTCAGTTTTAGTTTATGAAAGCTGGAACTGACCTGCAAGGTAACCTCTTCTGTGCCACGCTCGCAAGACTGAGCTTAGGAGGGGCCCAAGATTCCCACTATAACAATCAAAGAATGCACACATTTTTTATTTACACCCCACACTCGACATCAGAATGATTTCCTAGATTTTACGACAGAAACCTTTTCTGTTTTAAACAGCAAGTAATTTTGCATTGACTCCACTGATCCATTTTTGCCCTCTTCCTTCATCTGTCAGTGTCCTCACTCCCGCCGTTTCCCAATTGGTCCATTAAAATCGTATTTCAAGTATTCGCGAAAAGCCCAAAAACAAACAGAGATGACAGTAACATAGAATATTTGCATGTTCCCTCCTGTTTGTTCTGTTATCACGCCTATCCTGCTTCCGGCCTATCAATCCTTAGGCTTTTAATTTCGTTCTGCCAGAATTGAAATGAAGGGAAACCAAACATAGTGGCCACGCATAGAGTAGTAGAGGTGAAAACCGCGTGATATAGAAATCACACAGCGTGGTTCCAGGGAACAGCGGTCAGTGGGTTAGCCTCAATGAGTAGGCTTTAAGGCCGCCAGAGTTTGCAACAATGAACAAAATTAATAGAGCTGGCAAGCAATATGGTAGGCCACAAAGTGGCACAATGACATACTGGGGAGGGGCATCACATGGTAAGTTTAAAGCCAAAGAGTGGCAGAATGTGGAGGAGGCAGCCCAGCAGCAGAAGGTCAGGAAAAGGGGCACAATGACGGAGTTGAGATGGCAGCAAGCAGCATTGAGTTCAGAGAGTGGCATGATGACATTCTTTTTTAGGTGGGCAGCAAATTTGGGTAGGCCACAGTTTGGTGGCCACAATGAATGGTCCCACATTACGGTTGGACGAGCGAATTTTTCCTTTTTTTTTCCCTTTTTTCCTTGGGTAACGAGGATGGCCCCCCACCACACTGAACACCCTTTTTTTTAAGATTTGTATTGCCACGCTACAAGATAAAATATAAAAACCGCCGGGCAAAGGAACAGCTTGCTCTACTGCAAACGTCCCACACGTTGCGGCCACTCCATCCAAGTTTGGGCTGCCCCGTTAGTCCCGGGGATTCCTCTACCTCTGGGTGGTAAAGTGGCTGTCCAAGTAGGCCACCACCTGCTGGGGCGCAGGGTCTGCTCTATATCCTCTAAAATCCTGCTGCTTGGCCGGCTACCCCTCCTCAACAGGCTGCGGGTTGGAAGGAGTTCTCATTAATAAGGATCCCAGACTTAAGGCTGCTGCTGATTGAGCTGCTACTGCACCTCCTTCCTTCACCTCTCCCCCATCCTCCCAACACAGCCGTGGCAGTAGTACGCGAGTGTCACTGGCCTGGAATCCCTGGTTCAGAGACCTGAACAGAGGCATGGACAATGGCCACAAAACAAGGCAGCAGCTGATTTCTTCCTATTCACATTCAGAACCCATAGAACTGCTATTTTGGGGTATACATTAAACCCCCAAAACGAAACTACCCCTGGGGATTGAAGCATAAATCACTACAGGAAGCATGTGGATTTGTTAAAATTACAAAAGATTTCTCCCCCTTTCTTCCCTATTCACTTCAGCAACAAAAAAGAACTGCTATTGGGATATACAAATCCCCAAAAATGGCAGACCCCCTGGGATTGGAGCAATTAAATCCTACAACACAGGTACAGTACAAACAGCTAGATGGCTAGCGACAGCCACATGCAGTGTTGAAATTCTTAATGGAATGGCTGCCTGTTTTTATCGGCTGTGACCATCATTTAAGCTTGCCGGTCGCGTATTTGGCTTTACAGGCGGCAAATGTGATCGAGGGTTGTTCCTTTCTTCCCAAAGAAGTTTCTCTGCCCCCTGTACACGATGTTGCTTCATGCCAATTTTGGGTAATAAAGAATGGGGAAAAACTTCTGTAAACTTTCGGATTGAAGTTTTTTCCCTTGATTTCAACACAAATGTTGATTCGTTAGAATCGAATTCGCCTATCTCAATATACAATGGGGCTTATTTTTACAAAGTTCCACTCTGCACTTTTGTTCGGATTTTCCGACATTTTCGTGGATTTCAATTCTTTCACGGCTGTGAAGTAGGTATTAAGCAGGGATTTTGTTGCACGCAATCTGCTGATTTTGGCGCAGCTGCGATGAGCTTTCCACGTTAACATAATCGGGGGACGAGGCCATCATACGCATCCCGACAGATTTGGACTGAAGCGCATGGATTTTAACATTCAATTTGTGTTTGCAATACAATGCACATTACAATACAAATGACAACACCGGAAGAGAAGGGGAACCTGAGTGGAGAGTGCCATTATCACCGACAATGCACTTTTATGTGTGCCCCCTATGTTGTACGAAAAAAAATTTTGTTGCCGCCATCCTTTCTCAATACTAATAACTTTTTCCAATACTGGTGCCATTTACACGGAGCTGTTTAAGTAGTCTTGTTAACCATTTTTTAGGACTGTTGTGACATTTTGATGACTTTTAATGACATTTTATATCTATGTAAAATTGGTGTAGAGTGGCCCGAGTTGGGCATTAAGGCCCCCCACTATTTTTTCATTTTTATTGGGTTTCCACGTCGGGATTGCTTGCCGATTACACATCCATTGACAGCCAGTAATCTCAACAGATGGGCCGCACCTATTTATTGCTGCTGTGGGGCAATCAAAAAGGGTTAATACGAATGACTAGTAATAGCAGTGGGTAATGTGCGGCAATATGCAGCAAACCCCAACTTACCCGCGTTAAGAAGAGGGCTTACCCAGTGAAACAAAGTCTTTTCATACTGCTTACACTCTGCTGTGTACTGGAACGGTGCAGAGCATTAGAGGTTAGTTTAAGTGTGATCACCATGACGTACATTACATGTTCCCCAAGCAATAACCATATAGACAACATGCAGCCATATAAAAAAAAGGTAAATGTAAAAGACTTGAGAGTGCAATCTCAGTATAGTTTTTGTAGTTCAGGTCGAAATGTTTTCAAGGCGCTGTCACAGTATCTTTGCAGTACATTAAAATTTTTAAAAGAAAGGGCGATGTCATAGGATAGATTTGCAAGTTTTCCAGCCCTAAATCTTAAAGATACTCTTCCAGAAAGTTTGTGTTTCCAGCATCCATCCAGCATATCTTTTAAGGTACAATCTCAGTAAATAGTTTTGGCGAGTTCAGTCCAATCATTCAGCAAAATCTTAAAGTGCTGTCTCGGTCCCTAATCTACAGTTCCAGCACGCACCTATTTGTGGTCACATTACTTACTTTTCAAACACGAATACCATTTTTAAGCTTTACAAAAGTGTTAACTCACACCTTATCAACTCTTCTTGGAACCTATTGTATCAATACAGTACTACAATTGCATGCCATTTTGTTAATTCACCTCTAATCGGAAAGTAAATGTACTGCAGGTTTTTTTAAATGGCTGGCAATGGTGTCTTAGCAGCATCAGCAGCAATTGGGGTAAATTCCAGCTCCAGAATGCCTGGGTGAGTAGAAGTAGTGCCCACACTCATTTCAACCAACCAACAGCTGGGCTGCTCCATGAGGACATTTTGTTCAACTCTACACTGCTTCCAATATGCCACCACTATGGTCCCACACGCTAATAAAAAAAAAAAAAAACCAAAAAAAAAACCAATCACCATGTTCAAAGGCTTTTTTCAGGCCCTGTTTGGTGGTGCAGCTTTCAGGCCCATTTAATGGTGGGACAGGAGGAAGACAAGAGAAACCCCAGGTGTCCCAGCAGCCCACACATTGCTCGCAGTGGGGTTTTGTTGGACGCAGTGGATCCCAGGTAACTTACTCCAACTGTCCAGCAGGGGACGTTTTTTTTTGGAGAAGGAAGTGAGGGAGCAAATGAGGAGGATTTTTCCCTCAGAGCAGAGAGCTCATAGGCGTCAGGATGTGCTGGAATTTAACTTGAAAATATTACAAATTTGCTGCAGTAACTGAATGAAACTTGAAATTGAAACAATTTTCTGATTTTAACCGAAAATTGGCAAAATTCTGCCAGTACCTGAAATTTAACTTTTGAAATTCACAAATCAACAGTAGCTGAACACCCAAGAACACCATTACCACAGTGAAGGAAGTGTTTGTGATCTTTTTTTTTTTTCTATTGCTTCTTTTTTCATTTCCAAACCTATTGGTATTCAATGGTTTTGGTGCCAGGCCAAGTACTGGTCTATCATAAATAGTATCATAGTTTATAATAATGATATAATATATTTTACGGTTTTTTGAAAAAAAGACACAACGTTCCATAAAGTTCAACCTAGTAAGGGACCCGGGATGGATCAGGAAGGGATGTAACCTGGGAAACACTTCTATGTAAAAAAAAAAAAAAAATAATACCGTCATGTTTATTTAGATATAAAAGCATCTAGGACCCTTTTCTTGAAGTGAAGCTAATCTGCTATTCCCTACTGTGACCAAGCGCTTGGGCAGGGTTCGTCCATAGTAAAAAGCCCTGTCGCCTTTGGTGATTTAATTTTATATGTATTTATATAAATTAATCATGTCCCCTCTTAGTTTTCCCTATTTCCGTGACCTTAAAATAAACTTTGTTTTGTTCAAATCTTTCCTCCAATAACTGAGACCAACCCTCCATAACCCCTTTATCATTTTGTGGTGGCTCTTAGTTTTAAACCCTCTCCCACCAGCTCAGGGCATCCTTTTTTTTTAATGGAACCGGTTGCCAGAACTGGAACAAAGCAATATTCCCGTTGAGGCCTGGACCATTGCCCCTTTGTACAAGTGGTAATAACATCCCTATCCCAAGTCCATGACCACTTTTGATACATGACAAGATCTTGCAAGGCCTTTAAGAGGCAGATGTTGACATGCCATGCTGTTATTTAATCTATGATCTAACTAGTACAAAAAACACCCCCAGGTCCTTTCTCAATGAAGGAACTTTCTTCAGATTTAACTTCCCCCCAAGGGACATATGTTGCTTTGGATTATTAGAATTTTTTTTTTTTTTTTTTTTTTAAGCCCCCAGTGCCATTCCTTCCATTTATCCACATTGAACCTCATTTGCCCAAGTGATGGCCCAAACACTCAGTTTGTTTCCCAAGTCACCCTGTCGCTATTACCATCCTCCATAGAGGACTGTATTCACTACACTACAAACTGGTTGGTGTCATCTGTGTAAAAAAAAATTACACGTGCCTATTTAATTTTCTTTTCCTATCCTCTATCTCAGTGGTTTCGGAACCTATGCGCGCCCCCTCGCAAGCCCCTTTGATGGCCACAATCTTGGGCTCGCAGCCAGGGTGCTCCTTTAGCCAGGGGGTACTACAGCCATAAAAGCAACATGCTACGGTGCCTGCCCAGAACGGGGCCCATATTCAGCCATCTGTATGGGGGCCCCCTGTTGTGCCCAGCTGTAGTTATGCCCCCCTGGATGTAATAGTCGAGCACTGGGAAGAAAAAACGGGTAACGAGGGTTTATTCTCCGTCCTTTGCGCAGCCCTCCTTTGTTTGGGAGAGAGGGACGGAGGAGAACTTGTCTGCCCCTGCAGCAATCAAGCGCTGTATGTTCAGCCATTGCCGGAAGACTTGGCCTCCATGCAGAGCATAAGGGGACTCAGAGAACGTCCAGCCCAGAGGAGAAGGTTTGTCACGCCCCCACTGAGAATCAGCCCCCAGAGATAATTCCTCCCTCCACCCAGTGGGTCTTTTCCCTGTTTCACACTGTGCCCTTATAACCACATAGTATCCTTGTGTTGCAGGAGCAGCTATGAAGCCTCCCTAAACCATACAGACCCCTCCTGCAATCATCCCCCCACATATCTTCCCACCTCTCTCTCCTGCATTTTTTACAATTAATGGAGGCTTATTAGCAGCTGAAACAGAGGTTAATAGCTAGCCACCCAAGACAAAAAATTGTGGTTTCCCGTCAGAAATAAATGTGGCGAATGGTAACGACTTAAGCAGTAAACAGTCCCCTTTATGTGCAGATTTTTTTCTTGTCTTGTGGGACAACAGAAGCATCCAAAACACAACTGGTGCGACACGTGTATAAATACACGTACAAGCCCAAAGATGTTCTATCCAGAGCAAAAGCCACAGAAAACTGGCGCAACACTGGTAATAAAAGAAAAAATGGTATTATAATGTTTTTTGGGGGCAGCCCGTTTGGCATGAGTGTATGGGAGGTTCTGCAGCCGCTGGCACATCGTTATTGGGATGTTCCCTGCCAGCCAAGTTGGCTGTTGTTTATTGGGAGGTTCTGCAGCAAAGCTGCCCCACAGGTATTTGGATGTTTCCTGCAGTTTGTTGGCAAATTGTTGAATTGGAGGTTCCTGCAGCAGCTGCAATGTGGTATTGGGAGGTCTTGTTAGAGCTGGCCGTGGTGTATTGGGAGGTTCTGTATAGCCTGGCGCGTGTATTTTGGGAAGGTTCTGTTAGTAGCTGGCCCAATGTTTGGGGTTTCCTCCTGGCTTGGGGCTTGGCCGTTTTATTTGGGAGTTTCTGCAAAGCAGCTGCCGCATGTATTGAGAGGTTTCTGCAGCATCTGGTGCGTTGTAATTGGGGAATGTTCTTTTCCAGCGGTTGGCAAAAATTGTGATTGGAAGGTTCTGCAGCAACTGTGTCCCTGTGTATTATAGGAAGTTGTTGAGTAGCTGGTGCATGTATTGGGAGGTTCTGTAGTAAGCTGGCATGAGTACTGGGGGGTGTGGGGTGGCCTGGCCCGCATCTATTGGGAAGTTCTTTCTGCCTCTGAGTGGCCGCGTGTACTGTGGGGGGGGATCTGCAGCAGGTGGGCGCATGTATTCTGCAGGTTTCTGCAGCTCTTTTCCTGCTTATCCTGGTGACTTTAGTAAATTAAAGCTTACAAGTTTCCCCTATGGGACCAGAACCTCTTTTTTTTTTTTGTTTACTTTGTTTTAAAGTAAAGACCCAACACCTTTTAAACAGGGTCACTGATACAACAATCATCAGCATTCATTAATTACAGCTAGTAAGTGTTCCTCCCTGCCCTGTACTAAGCCACCAACTGGAACCAAAACAATTGTAATTCCCCCTTGTAAATAAAAAGTATTATAATTTAAATTTGCGATGACATCTTGTTCCCGCAACTCTGGCTTTCTTCTTTCTTCTGCGGCAACAAAGCCTGAAATCTGCATCTCTCATCAATGTGGGAGATGCCAGCTTCCCCTCCCGGTCAGCAACATTAAAAAGAAGAGCCAGAGTGCGGGAAAACGAGATGTCATGCAACAGCAAATTAATACCATTGTCCATTGTTTCGGTCCAGTTGGTGGCCTTTAGTTACAGAGGAAGAAACAATTCGTTGCTTGTACTTAATGTTTCTGTCAATTGGCTTTTTAAAAACGTTATTGTTCCGCTTCTCACTGAAATTATCTATACAATATGTGGTGCTTAATATGGCTCTCTCAGGCCAAAAGGTTTCCTGACCCCCTGCGCCATATCCATTAATAAATAATGTAATGAATGAGGAGTGGCCAAGCACAAGCCCTGGGGTACACCACTTGTTAACTGGTGACCATAACTGAGTCAGGGAAATCAGGGACCACACTCTCTGATACAATCCTTCCAGCCCAGTTTTTCAATCAAATTGCAAATGATTCCTTATTAACCAATAGACCTTATTTTAAAACCCATCAGGTGGTCTAATGAGGGACAGTTCAAAAACGCCTTTGCAAGTCCAGAACACATACCCCACATCTGCTCCTCCATCCGGGCATCTGCTCACCTTTTCAGAGAAGCAGATCAGATTAGCCAGACAACTTCTAATTCTTAGTAAACCCATGCGTGCTTGTCCCCACTTATTTATACTATTTTTGATGTCCACAATACTCCCTCAATGTCTGTATTCTTTTTAGCAACCCTTCCAATATTTTCCCACATTTCAAGTAGCTTACAGGCCTGTAATTGCCTTGCAAAGTTGCTAGAGACTTTTTTAAATGTTTGGCACCCACATTTTTTTGGCCTTAAGCCACCGTACCAGTCCCCATTAGGGAATCTCTGGAAGATTTTATAAAAGCGGTAACAAAAAAACCCAGAACTGGAAGTTTCTTTTTTATATTCTTAAGTTGACCATGGCAAACCAATCACAGCTTTCCCTTTAAATTAAAATATTCATGAGCGCTGGTTAAAATGGAAAGCTGAGCTGTAATGTGGTTGCCATGGGCAACTAAAGAAAGTCCTGAACTTCAGACAAGCTTGATAAATTGCCCCAATGTTGATTTTGTTATTGAACCTAGATTGTATCACGTCTGCAATCAGCCAGTCCTAGTATATCACAGGATGCATGACCCATACTGGTCAACCGACGACATTAGAAGTTCTTTCTTTTCTTATTGTATAAATGGAGCTTAAAAACATTAAGTAATCTGAAAACCATTTACAGTGTTAAGAGGAAATAATTATGTTTATGATCGCTGGTTCCCCAAGGGGTTTCCTACAGCACGGACATTTTTGGACAATCCTCTTAACATTGTTAGAAATCACAAGGTTCCAACATGCATCAACTCTTGTGGGATCTACAAGCCATCCCATAATATTATCCTTCAGAAAGTTAATAACCTTTTCTCAGATTGATAAAACTTTCAACAGATTAAGAAGGGCCCTGACCACCATTTATATTGCCTCAGTAATGTTAGGGGGTCTATTAAATTTGCACCAAAAATAATTTTCTCCAAGGCTTCTCCTTGCTTTGAATTTCTACCCACAAAGTTTCTAATCAGCCTCCTCACTCTGAGACCCAACTGCACTCATTCACATTCTTTCACAATCGCTTTTAAATCTCTCTTACATACAGACATACACCACCTCCCCTCCTTTGGCTCTTGTCTTTTATTCCAAAAGATGTAAACCTTGAATATTAACACCAGATATTTACACCCCCAATCATTGTGATGCCTCTGAGCCCATGTCTCCACTTCATTTCACCAACAACATCTAACTGTTTCCTCTAATATACCAAGAGCCTTAGCTCGCCCATTTTGCCCGTGATACTTCTGGCATTTGTGAATCTACACTTAAATTTTTTCCAACAGTATTTATTTTATTTATAGTATTTTACGGGACAATCCATCCTCAACTAATTTGTTTTTGTTAACTTGTGGATCTTCTTATAATACTTGCCTTTACTCCCCCTTTTATTTAACCTGCCCAAACTCATCTAACGGCTACCCTTCCACCACCCCAAGAAAACATAACCTGTCCCCCTCTCTTGACCTGTTACCCCTTTTTGGTGTCTTCCTTTTTTCCTCCTCCCCCCATCCTAGTTTTTAATACTCCGGCCACCCCTGCTAGACTTTTTCCGCCCCCAGGCACAAGCAGCCCCTCTTCTATTTAGGGTGCAAGTTAATCTGCCCAGAGAAAACAGCCTTGTACCGGAAATGAAAAATCAGAGCCCGTGCTCTAGAACCTCAAATCCCTCTTGCTCTTCACCAGGAATCTGGAAGCCATGCAATTAAGTCCCCTGAGCCTCCCCGCTGTCTTCCTCCTGTGTAGCACATGGCCATCGTAAGTATTCCAAGGATACTACGTTGAAGGTCCTTCCCTTAAGCTTTGAAACCTAGTTCCTTTAAAACCACTTAAGGATCCAAGGGTTTTTTTTTCACCCATTTTTTCCACTCTCCACCTTCAAAATCCACTGTTTTTTTTCATTTTTTTCCACGTACAGAGCTGTGGAGGGCTTTTTTTTTTTCGTAACAATTAACTTGGTCCGTGACCTTATTTTATTATTCCATGCTATGTACTTTGGAAGCTGGACAAAATATTCTCCAAATGTCAAAAATTTTAAAAAAGGCATTTGTGTCCACTTTCCTTGTGGGGCTTCGATTTTAAAAAAAAAAAAAAAACGGCTTTCCACCATATAACGATCCAATACCCTTCCCTTTCTGCCGTTTTTTTTTTTTTTTTGCTTTTTTTTTTTTTTTTTTTGTTTTTTTTTTTTTTTTTTTTTTTTTTTCTTTTTTTTTTTTTTTTTTTTTTTTTTTTTTTTTTTTTTTTTTTTTTTTTTTTTTTTTTATTTTTTTTTTTTTTTTTTTCTTTTTTTTTCCCGTTTGGTTATGATCACGGTGGATATAAAATTTATATACGTATATACTCGAGTAACCAATAATACAAATTTTTTTGGCGAAAAAACCCTAACTCAACTTCGGCTTATACTGGAGTCCTTAAAAAATTTAACACTATAACTTTCTCCTTCTACGGTCCCCCCCCATAGGTCCTCCTTCTCTGCTTCCCGATGCCCTCCTCAGGTCCTTTTCGGTTCCCCTTCCAAGGTTTCTTCGGCTCTTTTGGCACCCCCCTCCGCGATGGCGCCGGTGGCTTATACAACAATTGACTCCGCAGTGGTTTATGTCCGTGGTTGCCGGCCGAGTGTGAACCCGAAGAGGAACCAAAAACAAACTCGAGAGGAGGCGAAGAGAGAGCCTGAAGACAGGGAAGAGGGATCTGAAGGTCCAAAGAGGAACCAAAGCAAGAAGATAACCTTTACTATAGGTGGGCAGCCTGCCTATATACTATTTGGTTTTGGCAGGCTATACACTACAAGGGGCTGGCAGGCTAATTACTACAAGGGGCTTTGCATGATATATAATGGGGGCTGCAGGCTAATATTACATAATAAAACTGGTGTAGGGAGCTTTTGAACTTTCTCACTCTTTACACAGCAGATAGCGAGAAACGAAACTAAAAATCCTTGTGTACCTAGAGAATATTCACTTGATTAATTCCCAGCTGCTTAGGGAATATAAACACTATCCAGTGTGAATATACAGAGTAAGTCATGAGAAATGTTAAGGTCTCCCTTATCTATCCGGCAGTCCCAACGTGAGCACAGGGATGGGAAAGTTGATTTTATTAACTCTATACTAAAAGCAAAAAGAAAGCAGAAGATATAGAAAATACTTTAAATAATTTGGTCTAATAAAGTATTTGCAAGCTTTACTATTATCATGCTTACTGTTTTAGTAATTTTGATTAAAGTTTTTTTACGCTTTATTGAAACCTATTATGAATTATTTTTATTTATGGCTAAAATTGAAAGTTTTAGAACTAGAGTTATTATATCAATATTGGGAAACTAGATTTACTGGAAAAAAGATATGAAAATGTGTATCTAAATTTTTAATTCCTCCTGTCCCCTGGTTCCCTAGGGTGGGGTTTGCTTTATATGGGAAAACAAGTGTATACTAAAAAAGATATGTTATGTAAATGTAAATAAGATGTATTGTGTGCAATATACTGTATATACTCATAGGGTAAAGCCCCCGATTTTTCAGCAGAAAAAATGTGCTGAAAAAACCCCACCTCGGTTTATACTTGAGTGTATAAAAAAAAAATTATCTTCCATACTAACACGATTGCAAATGTGGCCTTCGCTGCCCGATCGCTACAAGTGGAAGATAGAAGGTAAGAGGGCCGCAGTAGGTTGAAGGTGAGTATGTAATTTTCTTATTTTAATACAACCATGAGGGTGCAAGGCAATTTATTATTTGGGGTGACTGCAGAGCATTTCATTAGTGAGGGGGCCTGCAGACACTTGTTTAAAGGAGGATTGGCCTGCAGCGCATTTTTCCATTAATAAGGGGGCTGTAGAGCAAATCTATTAATGGGGGGGGGCTGAAGGCATTTTTATTATATCCATTGTTGGGGGGGGGAGTGTTGCAGGGCATTTTCATTTACCAGGGGCCTTCAGAACATTTCAGTAAATCGAGGAGCTGCAAGCATTTGATTATAGGGGCGAAGAGCATTTTTTCATTAATAGAGGGGATGCATGGCAATGTTTTCACTTAATAGGGCGGCTGCAGGGCATTTCCATTATTTAGGAGCTGCACATGTATTTTCCATTTTGGGGGGTTTGGGGTGTTGTAATGGCATTTAATTATTGGGGTGCTGCAGTGGCTTTCATTACTGTGGGAGACCTGCTGGGGAGATTACTTTTGGTGAGGCTGTTGAATCAATTGCAGTTTTTCCAATGCCTTTAAAAACTTGAAATTTGAATCAATGATGTTTCGCCAGTTTTATTTTTTGTAAAATTAGCGGCTTATACTGGGATCGGCTTTATACTTTGAGTATTATGTGCTATTTATAATTACGGTATAAAACTAAATATAATATAAATATTGGCCTAAAGAGTCCAAAATGGAGAAAGTTCTTGTGGTTAGAGTGTTTCCTACAAAAAATGAAAGCTAAGTTCAATTGTTCATAGCCATTGTGTTATTGCATTGCTGCTTGGTTTTAAGAATGTTATATTACTTAGTGAAACTTTCCTTCCTGTATTTCCATGTCATGTTTGTTTCCTCATTATTCATTTTCTCCTTTCTGTGTTGACAAGAAGATGGAATGGATTTGGGATAGTTTTCCCCCTGCTCCTTCGCCTTCATCCTTTTCTTTCACCTTATCTGTTCCTGACGGGATATTTAAAAAAAATCTACAATGTCGTCCAACTCTCCAGGTTCATCATGTTTCCTATTATTTGCTTGGAAAGCCCCATGGCATAGACAATTAAATGCCATCACTATGAAGTGCAATTTGTTACGCAGAAAACAAGCCATCACACAGCTCTCTACATGGAAAAATAAAAAAGTTATAGATTTTTGAAGGTGGGGTGTGAAAAATAAAGACGCAAAAACGAAAAAGGGCCTGGTCCTTAAGGGGTTAATGGGCTCTAGGCTAGTATAGGCTCTAGGTATTAATGGAGCCTGGAGCCCCAAAGGCTCATTTGCATAATATCTAAAGCCTTGTTTTTGATAAAACTGCCCAATAGAACGGCTCGCCGAGCCGCGTATCTAAGGAAACCCCCAGTAAACTGAATAAAGGTAAGAGAAAAAAGTTATATATATGTAAATGAACGTATACAGTGGTAGGAGCGTGGCCCGAATAGTAACATATCATATGGAACTACACTACAAGTGGAAAGGTTTATACAGCCTGGGTGAGGATTAAGTAATTACCTATACCTATGGTGTAAGAAGAGGTAATAGTCTCTATAGCTATAAAATGCATAAATATATGCAAATAATCAATGCCATAGGTGAAACACCAGAACTAGAGAGTGAGATACTGTACAAGTATATATATATAAATAACAATGGCAAATATGGCACATAAAGGGGACAAATGTAAAAACAGGGCAACAACATATGAATAGTGGAAGAGTAAAAGACCTAGGTAGAGAACCAATAGTGTATACCTATGAATGTGGTGCATAATTATGTGGTACCAATGGTATATAGGATGAAATGATGACGTGAATGTATGTACAAAAACATGGGATGAAAATATTGTACACAAATAATAAAAAATACTGAAAATACAAAAATGAGTGATAAAACGCAAACAAATAGTGAGGTGACATGCAGTGCTCCCAAAGTGCATAATGTGACAAGTGCAAAAGAAAATAGGGTGACGATGACTAAATAAGTCATAAATAAGATATAAAATCAATAACAAAATTGAACAAAGTGTATCAAGGATCACGATCTAATGAAAACATGACTGGGGAGGAGAGTAAAAGGAGCACATTAATGGTAATGTAAAACTAATTCATTCCTAATATTCATGCCTAAAGGTGACATGATGTTTAATAACATGATCCAATAGTTCCCATTCTAATAGAAGTCTCCCGAGTAGCATTGCTCTATATGTAAAGACTCTTTCAAAAACCGGATGCTCTTAGATTACAAGGTTTATCATGGAAAATATGAAAAAATGGGCAGACGAAGAAGCTCCACTGATGTCCTGATCTCAATAAGTTGATGTAATTGACATGTTCACGCAATCTGGTCTTACATTACGTATGTACATCCCACAGAATGAATGTTACACATGGTACACTGAATAACATACACAACGTTAAAACTATCTGTAAAAACCCTGATTATGTAACCAGGGTTCTTTGACAGTTGTTATCTCTAATATGGAAGGGGAGTAGGATGTCTCCAAACGGCAACACCCTACACCCGTCTTAAAATAATATAATTATGTCATCAAACAACGGTAATCATACTTCAAGATATTTGACTTAATTTGGTAGAAAGTTCACAGTATGTTTGAAAGGGAGGTCTCATGAAGAGTACGAGTTGTAAAAAGTATTGCGATCCTTTTGTGTGACAATGTTTCTTGCTCTAGTCAATGACCATTGAGGATAACCTGTGTGTCAATATTTGTGAAATCTCCATTGTTTCTTTCTGGAAGTCTGAATTTTGGCTACTTCTAATCTTCTCACTTACAGATATTGCTTTAGTGGTGTGTTTGGGATGTTGGCTGTTGTAATGTAATATAGTGCTGCCTGCCATAGGTTTTCTGAATGTACTAGTGGTGATGGATTTACCCACCATTCCCTGTAACTTTAGGTCCAAAAAAAGTGACCTCGGTGGCATGAGAATAATGTGTAAATCACAGATTAAATTAATTTTGTTTAATGTATTGTACAAATGCGGAATGACAGATACATTGCCACTCCAAACAAGGAGGAGATCATCAATGTATCTGCCATAACACTCAGTGTTTTCCAAAAATGGATTCTCCTCAGTGTACACAAACTGCAATTCCCACCATGACATTACCAGGTAAGCCAATGAGGGCAAGTATTTGATACGCCCTGGGTTTGTAAAAATATTAGCTTGAGAACAAAATTGAGAACAAAATTATGTGACTAAATATGTGACTAAAATTATGTGACTATAATTGCTATATGAATTTAAATGAAATTTCAAAGCTGTCATTGCAATGGTATAAGGCAGTGGTGGCGAACCTATGACACGGGTGCCAGAGGTGGCACTCAGAACCTTTTCTGTGGGCACCCAGGCCTTCACCCCAACACACAGTTTGCCAGACAGGACTCAGGGCTTCCTCCTGCAGTCCATACAGCCCAGAACGTGCTCAGCTCAGCGCCATTTTAAAGCAACATCCTTGGCTGCCATGGCTACAGGAGGAATGAGAAGGTGTGAATAGAGATTATAGAGATTATTGTTGGAGCTCCTACTCTGGGAACCCTGATTGAGTTCCGGGTCCCCTGAAGAGGAACACGTTCTCCATCTTTTTACTGTATTGGTGAACTCGGGACACCAATACGATTGAAACCTGTGATACAGCAGAGGTCAATAAGTTACTGCTTACATTGTCATGTTGCCACTTTGTGACATATAAGTAGGTTTTGGTTGTATTTTGGGCACTCTGTCTCCAAAATGTTCGCCATCACTGGTATAAGGAATGGACGTGTATAAGGAGATAACATCACAATCCAACCAATTTAAATTATCTAACCAAGTGTATTTGTTGAGTGTTCTTAACACATCTGATGAGTCCTGCAAATATCCAGGAACTCTCGCCACAACTGGTTCCCATAGACTGTTGATTCACATAGTCTTTCGCTTACTGAACCTAAACCCGAAATAATGGGTCTCATGGGAGGTGGAAAAATCCCCTTATGTGTTTTAGGTAAACAATGTATGATGTAGATTACAGGTTTATGTACTTGTAAATATAAAATTATATAAAATTGTCTCCCTGCACATGGACACACAGGTGAACAAAATATTAATTGTAAAGCTTTAATTTAAGATGAAACAACAACTGTAATTAGATCCTATATATACAGAAGACATGTGCTCAAGAATGACTCTGACGCTATGCCAGAATTCCACAACTTTACATATTGCAAAATGTTTTTAATGCCCCAAAGTTGGAGAACATCGCTAGGAAAGTGTATAAAAGCTGCACAAAAAAGCTTGAATCGTACATGCTTATTTAGGCCTGTTGGAGTCTTGGTATTTAGGAAGACTATGTACCTAGTCTCCAGCGGCATCGCTAGGTGTTGAGCACAGAGGGGGCAAAACTCACCCAAGTGGGCCCACAACTCATGTGTACCATTATTCCACCATACCTTGACCATATAGTGGTAGATACTTGTAGAAACCATAGTGACTTATAGGAGACATCTCTGTACTCATACACATTTCCTGTCTCTTTTGTATGACCAGCACTGCTCTGACTTCTACCAGTTGGATCTTGGAATTGTTAAAAAGAATCTGTCAAATGGATTTGGGACACTAAACAGCAACAGGTCCTTATGGGGCGTTTATACTTATCCAGATAAAAGTCCAATGAGGCACAGAGGACTCACTTCCAGAGCTGTGACATCTCCTCTCTCAATGTTTCACTGAAGCCGAAACACTTCAGCTTCATAGTATGTGCTGTGTACCTACAACTCTTGTGTAGTGAAGTCAGGGTGTAATACTCCGGCTTCATAGTATAGGATGCATATCTACAGCGCTTGTGCAGTGAGGCCAGGGTGTAGTATGTACTCCCGGACCAAAGAATTTTTTTTAATGCAATTACAAACAGTAATCATACAGGGTAATTTGGAACACTAAATTAGTACATAAGGACCTGAGGGTGGTTTAGTGTCTCAAATCCACCTGATAGGTTCCCTTTTAAGTTTATGACAATATGTATTTATTTAAAGCCGTCACTTTCATGTTACAGATCTGTGTAAGATGTCCCGGGTGCACCCGTGCACCTCTCTGTGGTGCTAGCCCCTCCCGGCCCTGCACATACCTCTCCACGCTCCTGCCCCCATCCGGACTAGGCCCCGCACACGTCCCTGCTCCCTTGGGCGCACGTGCGGCTGTTGGCGCTGGCCACCTCCAGGTGTGCATTTAATCCGGAGGCTCCCATCATTGCCCGCCGGATCTTCAAGCCATTGCTGTGAAGAGAAAGCCCTCCTGTGTCTCCAGCGTTCCTGTGTCTCCAGCGTTTCTGTGTCGCAAGTGTTCCCGTGCTCCGTTCCTGTGTATCCTGTGTTTTAGTTCCTCTTCCTGAATTCCTGTGATCCTGCTCCTGCATTCCTGTTCCGTGTGCAAGTCCGTTCCTGTTTGTGTGCCAGCTCCTGTGTTCCTGCCATGAGTCCTAATGTTCCTTCAAGCGCTGTTCTCCTGCTGTCACCCTGGCTCGGACTGTCTCCTGCATTGCTATCTTGACTGCCACCGCAGGTTAATCGCACCTGTGGAACGACCTGGTGGTACCCTGCCGCAGCAAGACCATCCCACTTTGCGGCGGGCTCCGGTGAAGACCAGGTGCCACTTAGACTCCGGTCAGAGGTGTCGGCTAGTACCATCTCCTGTGGTGGTCAAGAGGATCCATAGACTCTGAATCCTGACAGTAAGATCCGGCCATGGACCCCGCCAAGGAGCCACGTCAGTTACTGGCTGATCTTACCGATGTTGTCGTCTGGCAGTCTCAACAGATTGCTTCGCATGGAGAACTACTAGGCCATGTTGCTGCCGCTCTTCAACAGCTGCTTGACTCTCAGGCTCAGCATCAGGCTTCTGTGACTACTCCTGCGGCAGTTCCATTGACTACCCCTGCGACTTCTACTGTCATCCTGGCTTGTCCACTGGCACCAGAACCTACGCTCAGACTTTCTATGCCTGATAAATACGATTGCGATCCCAAACTGTGCAGAGGTTTCATTACACAGTGCTTGCTGCATATAGAGTTGATGCCATCTCAGTTTGTCACCGAACGCTCCAAGGTGGCATTCATCCTCAGTGCTCTCCGGGAAAGCACTGGCCTGGGCTACTCCTCTGTGGGACAGAGACGATCAAGTCACGGCTACCCATACTACTTTTCTGGCTGAATTCCGCTCCATGTTTGAGGAACCCGCACAAGCCTCCCCAACAGAAACAGCGCTGCTGAACCTACGCCAAGGAGACTTATCTGTGGGTGAATATGCTGTCAGGTTCCACACCTTGGCTTCCAAGCTCTCATGGAATGACGCTGCCTTACTTGCGACCTTCAAAATGGACTGTCTTCATGCATTGGCCGCCCGTGATCTTCCGGCTTCTCTGAGTGGTCTCATCACCCTGGCCAATTGGATAGACGCGTGATTCGTGGAACGAGCTGAAGAGTTGCATCATGAGCGACCTCTAGTCCGGCTTCCACGTCTGTCTTCCATGTCTGTTAATGCGGCTCCGGTTTTCCAAAGACTTCTCCAGCCTCCGGCAGCACAGTCTGCAGTGGAACCTATGTAGGTTGAAAGAGCCCGACTCATGCCTGGGGAACGTTCCAGACGTTTTCGAGAAAACCTCTGCCTGTACTGTGCCAGTCCCAAGTACCTCATCGGGACTTGTCCAGTCCATCCCCAACATCCAGGAAACGCCAGCACCTAGGGCTTCTGGGAGAAGTGTCCCTAGGTATGAATTCAGCTTCTCCACAACTGACTGTTCCAGTGCTCCTAAGTGTCGCTACCAGCACTCCCGTGCAAGTCTCAGCATTCGTGGACTCTGGTTCTGCGTGGAACTTTGTGGATGCCGCTCTGGTTTCCTGACATCACATTCCGATGGTTCCCCTCAAGCAACCCCTTGTTATTTCCTCAGCAAGCGGACAGCTTCTTTCTGATCCGCTCCGGTACCGCACTTAAGCTATCCATCTTCAAGTTGGAGTCCTAAAGCAAGAAAGACTAGTCTTCTATGTCCTGCCTCGCTCCACAACTCTTCTGCTGGGTTTTCCATGGCTGCAACTCCATGCTCCAATCTTCAATTGGAAAACTGGTGAGATCCTGCGTTGGGAACCCTGAATGCCGATCTCGATGCATGGTGGCACCACGGCTGGTCCTGACTTCATTTGTGTCTTCCAAGTCTCTGGAGGGTTTGCAAGCTTGTTACTGAGAGTTTGCAGATGTTTTTTCTAAATAAAACAAGCAGAGACTTTGCCACCGCCTTGTCCCTATGATTGCCTGTGGATCTCCTACTGGATGCCTCTCTTCCCAGAGGTCGTGTTTATCCTATTTCTGTTCCCGAGACGGCTGCCATGTCTGAGTACATCAAGGAGAACCTGCAAAGGGGTTTCATACGCAAGTCCTCCTCTCTGGCTGGTGGAGGGTCCTACTTTGTCACCAAGAAGGATGACTCCTTACGTCCCTGCATAGACTATCACAAGCTGAACAAGATCACGGTTAAAAACCACTACCCCCTGCCGTTGATTACAGAACTCTTTGATCGCTTGTGCGGTTCCAGGGTGTTCTCCAAGCTGGATCTCCGTGGTGCTTACAATCTCATCCAGATCCGCAAAGGTGATGAGTGGAAGAAGGCGTTTAATACCCGTTATGGGCACTTTGAATATTTAGTAATGCCATTTGGACTGTGTAACGCCTCTGCTTTACACTGCTTGACCTTCTTTATACGTGTGTCGTGGTCTACCTAGCTGACATCTTGGTGTATTCTCAAGACCTTGAGTCCCACCAGGCACATGTCCGTCAAGTTCTTGGTCAACTTTGTGCCAATCATCTCTACGCCAAGCAGAAAAAATGCCAGTTTCACCAGCACAGCCTTCCATTCCTCGGCTACATCATTTTCAAAAGAGGCCTCCAGATGGATCCCATGAAGCTCTCTGCAGTTATTCAGTGGCCATGGCCAGAAGGTCTACGAGCCATACAGAGGTTCCTGGGTTTTGCAAAATATTACCGGCGGTTTATTCCACATTTCTCCACTCTGGTGTCTCCCATCGTGGCACTCACCAAGAAGGGTGCCAATCCACGTGCCTGGTCTCCTGCAGTTGAAGAGGACTTCTCCAAGTTGAAGTCCACTTTTGCCTCAGCTCCCATTCTCACTGGGCCTGACACAAACAAACCCTTTCATCTTGAGGTGGATGCTTCCTCCGTAGGAGCTGGAGCGGTGCTCACCCAGAAAGAGCCCAATGGCTGAACTTTCACATGCGGCTTCTTTTCTAAGACTTTTTCTCGTTCTGAGAGAAATTATTTGATTGGAGACAGAGAGCTTTTAGCCATCAAACTTGCTCTGGAAGAATGACAGTATCTTCTGGAAGGAAGTCTCCATCCCATTAGTGTATTAGTGTATCCCACAAGAACTTAATGTACCTCCAGACAGCCCAGCGCCTGAATTCCAGGCAAGCCCAGTGGTCATTGTTTTTCTCTCGCCTTCAACTTGCCTGCGCGACACGAGCTTCGTTGTCCGCAGATGACCAAGAATGTCAAGATGATGCTCCTATCCCGTGCTTCGGATCTGTTGGAGAAGAACCATCCCCTCGGCACATAATTTCTCCTGACCAGCTTGTTTGTTGCAGCTCCGGTGGATCTTTGGCAGCTACCTCCCGGGAAGATGTATGTTAGATCTGCTTTCCGGAGGAGGATTCTGTCTTGGGGACATTCTTCACATGTGGCAGGGCACCCAGGGGTGCAATGTTCCATGGCCCTCGTCTCCCGCTACAAATGGTGGCCAGACCTGGTCAAAGACGTTCGGGAGTTTGTGGGATCCTGCTTCTCCTGTGCCTGCAACAATGCCTCTCGTCTCAAACCAGCTGGACTGTTACTTCTGTTCCCGATACCCAGTCACCTCTGGTCTCATGTGGCAATGGACTTTATCACTGATCTGCCTGTCTCCTCGGGCAGTACTGTCATCTGAGTGGTAATGGACCGGTTTTCCAAGATGTCCCATTTTGTTCCCCTACAGGTCTTCCGTCTTCCCCATGGCTTGCCAGTTTGTTCTTCAAACATATCTTTCGGCTACGTGATCTTCCGCTACACATCGTGTCCGATTGAGGAGTCCAGCTTGTGTCCAAATTCTGGCATTCCCTGTGTAACCAGCTGCAAGTCAACCTTTACTTTTGTTCTGCCTACCACCCTCAAGTAGAGAGGGTGAACCAGACTTTGGGCTGTTACTCCACACATTTGTCTCGCTGTCAAGATAACTGGGCTGATCTACTACCATGGACTGAGTTCTCCTACAATTCCCTGGACTAGGGGTATACAGGCTTGGCTCCATTCTTTGTGGTCTACGGACATATTCCTCTTCCGCTTTCTACTCCCTTTGATGTTCCTGCAGTAGAGGATCTGGTGCAGGACCTCAAGTCTATTTGGGACCAGACCCACCAGTCCCTTCTACGAGCCACAGACCGTACCAAAACCCAGGCTGATAAGAAATGTCGAGCTCCTCCTATCTTCTATCCTGGTGACAAGGTGTGCCAACCCATTCCTTTTCCATGTGGCAGCTCCTGTGTTCTTGCTGTGAGTCCTAGTGTTCCTTTCAGCGCTGTTCTCCTGTCACCCTGGACTCCAACTGTCTCCTGCACTGCTACCTTGGCTGCCACCACGGGCAAGTCGCACCTGTGGACCGACCTGGTGGTACCGCGCCACAGCAAGACCAACCCATTTGGGTGGGCTCTGGTGAAGACCAGGTGCCACTTAGTCTCCGGTCCCAGGTGTCGGCTAGTACCATCTCCTGTGGT